>NAVB01000733.1:0-13391 GCA_002179805.1 Acanthamoeba lenticulata
CATTGTTCGGAAAAAGCATTCATTAATAAAAATCAAAGTTTAATCAGGTCGCCAAGGATTGCAACACAAATGGGAGGAGAGTGCTTACTTCTGTTTGTGGCCTTGGCGTGCTTACTGGTCTATCGTACGGCAAACCGTGTGGTCGCGCTCCGTCACATACGTGGTGTAATACTTATGCGTGTCCGCGGTTTGAAAGAGAAAATTGGTTGTCCCTGGTTTGGGAAAAAGAAAGAAAAAAAAACAATAGAGAGCTTTTTATTGGGGCAGCTAAGCTGAGGGGTAGACGTCGCGCGTGAGGTAGGCCAGGATGCGCGGCCTCTGCGTCACACCCTCGGCAAAGGACGCCACCAGCGGGAAGGCCGCAGTCAAGGTTTCGCGGCTCTCCGGTGCCTTGATGAACACCAACTGCAACGCCACCCAAAGCCCCAGATCGGCCAAGCTCAACTGACAGCACATACACCACACGGACGGATCAGTTCCCCACGAGGTTGCTCGACGTGGTGCCCTGGGACACGTAAAGAAGCTCTCTTGAGACGAACCTTATTCCCCACAAGGAAGCCGTTGTTGCCATTCCTTTCGAGGAGCTTGGTGAAGAGAGCAAGTTGCGCAGGGAGGAATGAAGAGAACAGCTTCTCCTTTTCTTCAGCCACTTTGTCGGCCGGAGTGAACCAGAGCACGCGAGCGACGCCGTTGAGCACGTCGACCACTCCCTCAAACGCCTGGTCCACGAGAGCCGCCTCGTCCTCATTCACGCCAATATAACCGTACTTCTTGGCCAAGTGGCGCGCAATGGTATTGCTCTGAACGAGCGAGAGGCCTCCCGGCTCCTCATAGAGAGGGAGCTGACCGAACGGCAGCTTGCCTGCGAAGCCCTCCTCTCGTAAGACACAGTCTCTCAGACCAACAACACCCAACAATTGACTGGGTTTACAATACTGAAAAGAGGAAGATGGAGTGTGTACCAGACTCGACCAGCTTGGCTTTCAGCTCAGGCCACTGGGGAAATGGAACAGGCACGAACTCGTAGTCAATCCCTGCGTCTTCAAGGATGAGACGAGCTACCTCCGCCCTCCCAGCGAACGGGAAGTAGGTAATGGTGGGCTTGGTTACTGTGGTCATTTCGTCCTGGCACAACAAAACAGGCTGCCTTTCCTGGCTGGTCTGGTCCCTTTCTTTTGGTTCGCGCAGCTGTCGACTTTTGGCCCCAAAAAAGAAAAGCAGAAATGCGCCAACGGAACCTTGCGGCCTTTTTCTCTACTGAGTAAATGCGGAGGACGCGCCTGTGTGCCCACCTGCCTCGCAGCACCAGGCCAGGGCGTGGTTCAATGCTACTATCTAGACAGGATGTCGTTGCCACTGCGCGGCCACAGGTCATCGGGCGCACTACGCACACTCCCACACATGCCCTTGGCGTATCTGTGTTCAGAATGGTCTGAGTCTTGAAGTCATAGAGGCGCGGCAGCCGTACTGACACAGCTGCCACAGGACGACAATGGCCACACCTTTCATGTGAGGGACTTCAACACAGTTGAGGAAGCTGAAGGCTACTTGGCAGAACTGGACAGGAAGAACACCACGCACGTGGGACAGGGGCACAAGCAACACTACTGGATTCAAGCCCACCCTGACCCAGTAAACAACATTGTAGCGAGCAGAGAAGAAGGAGGCGATCGAGGAAATAAATAGCGGCAGGCCGCGGCTTGCTTCGCCACTTGATGGAGGGCGTATTTACACACACACCGGGAGCAGACACCTCCATCCGTTTTAGTGTTCGAAGCGGGCGCGGAGGACGTTTCCGTGGATGAGTTCCTCCACGTCGTCATCGGTCTCGATGGGAATTAACCAGCCCCCGCCGCTGTTGCGATTGACCGGCGTGCCGTCGGCGGAGCTCATCCAGACGCCCAAACTCAGGACCTGGCCTTGGTTGGGGAACTTGGCTTGGATCTTGGCCTTGAGCTCGCCCAATGTGGTCGCCATGGACCGCAGGGTGAGCAGTACTACGCGGCCGCCCGCCGCCCCATCGTTCTCATCAACGTGTACGATCAACTGGCGTAGGTCGTTGGATCGTGGCGCGGACGAAATCAACCGCGATGACGACGACGATCTTACCACAGGGCTGTTGCCGTTGTTTGCGGTGGCTTGACTCGTCCCGTTCTGGGAACCATGCTGCGCACGGCCAACCATCTCCGCCTCGTCGAGGGCGGCCGTTTTCACGTCGTGGTCACTGCGCTGGAGCTCGTTGTGCAGGCGTTCCTGGTGCTGCGAGTTAGGGGTCGGGGTATCGGGAGATATCGGCGCCTCCTGTTCCGCACTCTCGTCGGCTCGCAAGTAGCCTGACGAAGCACTCAGCCTGAAGGACTTGGACGTGCGCGTGTGGTATGGCGTTGACGAGGTCGACGACACCTGTGAATTGTTCAATGAGCTTGCAGGCGAAGACGTCGACGGAAGCCAATCTTCGTTCTGAGCGCGAGTTGCGATCGCCCAGAGGTCGTCCTCCTTGTCGTCGTTGGCCACCCGGCTCTGCTGCTGCTGCTGCTGCTGCTGTACGACGGCCTCCACCGCTGCAGCCAAGGCCGCTGCGTCGTCGGGGGACAGCATGAGCGAATGAGACTCGAGCGGCGTCGTTTGCAGCTGCAGCGCCGATGCGAGCGCCGGCAACGGCAGGGCGGGCTCGTGAGCACGCGGCGGAGGCAGCGGCTCCCTCGCCTGCACGGGCATGGAGATGGCCTTCTCAATGACTTGGGAGAGCGGCATCGGGGCGACGTCGTCGGAGCGCAGAGAGGGCACCGGGGGCGCTGCTGGCTTGCGCTGGGGCCGGGGGACCGCAGCCGGAGCGAGCTTGCGCACGTCTGAGCCCAGCTGCTTCAGCTGAAACAGGCGGTCGCGCGGGCTGAGCGAAGGGGACTTGGCGTCATCGTCAGACGCGTCCTTCGATTCGGGCGTGGCCACCGGCCGCAGGAGCGCCGGTTGTGGCGGCTTGCGCTGGAGGGTAGACATGGTGGCCCGGCGCACCAGCGGCTCCGTCGAATCGCCTTGCTTGGGCGAGTCTGTGACCAAAAACAACCCCCAGCCCCAAGCGAGTGAGCGCTCGCGCCCATGCGTGATGGAGGAGAAGAGAGATTTGGGGATTGGGGGGAGGGGGGGTCGTACCAGCGTCGGTGGCGCCTGGGCTGTTCAACACAGCAGACGATGAGAGGGAGAGGGAAGCGATCAGGGGCGACACTTGGCCCTGCTTGGCCGGCTCTTCGTGGTCACTGTACCCAGTGTTGTCCCCATCATCATCATCACCATCATCGCTCTGTTCAGAGAGGGCGCGCTCTTCATTCTCCTCGATGTCGGAGCTGCTCCACGACCAATCCTCGCATTCGCCCGTTGGTTTGGTCAACAGCGCACTGTCGGGCCGGTCGTTGTCGTCGTCGCTGTACAAGTCATTGCTGTCGTCATGTGGCGGAGGTGCTTGCTGTTGCGGCGACGGTGGGTGAAGCGGGCCGCTGAGCTGCTGCCCGCCGAGGAGCAGACGAGCGTTGGTGAGGACCTTGCGGAGCTCCTCGCGCTTCTTCGCCTCCTGGGCGTCTTGCCCGCTGGCTTCATCCTGCACTTCGGCCGGATGCGTCTCGCGGGAACCAGGACGGGTGAGGTTCAGATTGTCGACGCTGTTTTGGCGCGAGATCTGCTGGCTGAGCCTTCGCTGTTTGAGCTGTATGAGGCGCTGCCGGAAGCCGTCGCTTCCGCTCTGGCGGCCACTCGAGGGTTCGCTGGTGGGGCTCGGCTGCCGCTGGATATACTCGCCCAACTCGGATGGATGAAGCGGCCGGCCAGGCGCCGACTTGGGTGTGGTTGCGGGCGTGGGGGCCAGGATCTGCGTCTGCTGGATCTCCGAGCCAGCCATCTTCACCTCAAACGACTGCAAGAGCACCTGCTGCTGCTTGGGTTCTGTTGGTTGGGCTTGCAAGGTTGACCAGAGAGGCTGCCGCTCGATGGGGATCGAGGGCGCATCGCGCCGTGGTGGTGTGGGCGTGCTCCTGTCCCGGTCTGGCGCGACCCTCTGCTTGGGCAACGAGGCGTTGGCCTTCTTCGAATGACGCTCCCGGCGGTCCGTCAGCCTCTCCTCGCTGGCGACTAACACTCGGGGTGCCGCCATCTTCTCCTCGCGGTCCTGCTTGGCTTCGTCGCTCCTCTGCTTCTCGAGCAGCTCGCGGATCGACATGCCCCGGACAAGCATGCGAGTCGGCGGACTGAGCTCATCGTCCTTGCGCACGACCGACATTGAGGGCGATGACGAGGCCAGCAAGCGCGGGCTCTGCTGAGGCCCTCGGGGCGAGGGCGAGCGCTGCGGCGACAGGGGCGGCAGGGGGGTGGTCAGCGACGAGAGCAGATTGTCGGAAAACGAGTCGGCCAGAGCGTCCTCCTCTTCCTCCGCCTGCTCGTTGACCCGCAACGTGTCGACGCGCCGAGGCCGAATCAGGCGTATGGCCTCGAGGTTCGGCGGCGTGACGAGCGTGGGCGCCGTAGGGAGAATGCTGCTACTACTGCTGCTGTCGAGCTGCACCATGCTCTCGGCTGCGCCCAGGTGGCCGGCTGCGAGGCCGTCGCGAGCCCTGCGGTGCAGTTGGAGGATGGCTTCCGTGTTGATCGCGTAGCCGGTCGGGACCGGGGCATAGCTCCCCAGGGGGCCCTGCAAGCTGTCCTCCTTCCGCTCGTTCGATTCGGCTCTGCCGCGGGCCTGCGGCACCTCCCCAGCCTGGGCGGCCTGGCGTCTGTCATCGGGGAAGGTGTCAGTCTATCGCTCAGATACACCACACCCGAAAGGCGCGCGCCAGCCGTACTTTCCGCGGGCGATTGCTCGAAGGCGGGCGGTCTCGTTGCGACACAGGGTCAGCGTGGGCTCGAGCTCGCCCATGAGGATCTCCGTCTGCGCGCGCTTCTCCAGTGTTTGGAATTGCGCAATGCCGGCTGACGATGACCGCTCGACTTCAAGCGACTGGCCTGTGGAGTGCGAATGGAGTGAGCAGGAGGATGAGCACGAGGCAATCTCGATTGAGAGCGCGAGGAAGGAGATCGCGTACAAAAGGCGGCCATCTCGGCTTCCTCGCGAAAGCCGCCTTTCGCCGGCGGCACGTAGCCAGGTCGGGCCTGCTTCTGGCTCCGTCGTCGGAACGTGTCCCGGTAGATGTCGAGTTGCCGGCTCATCCTTGTTGTTGTTGTTGTTGTTGTTCAGGGCACGTTAGCACATCGTTCGGTTGAAGAGGAGGAGGAGGAGGAGGAGGTGACGGGTGACGAACTGCCGAGTGAGGGGGGCGTTGCGGGAGAGGGAGGCATCGATCCGGCGCCTTTGTTGGGAGACCAGATTCTGGGCTTCTTTCCAGTCGTGTACCGCCGCGTGCGCAATCGCCTGCACCGTGTATACAAACGTCAAGTCCGAGTTGGAAGGGCCACAGCCGGCTGAGTGGCGCAAACCTGCTTCAGGACAGAGATGGAAGTGATGCGGTTCCGTTGCTCATCCACAGCGACCTTGGCTCCGTCCTGCGCTACTTGGTGAGCTGCGACCCTCGCCTGCAGAGGATCGAGAGGGAAGGAGCAGCAGCGCTGGCGGAGACGTACGTGAAAGGACATGTCGCGCACGATGTCGAGAACACGAGAGACGGTCACAATACGCCTGCCCACGATGCTGTAGTATTGCAAACTGAAACTGACATCGCCTACGCGCACGGTCTCTGGGATCTTGACTATCACATTCCTCCTCTGCATCATCCCCCCTCCCCCCAAGCACGAGCGTCAACCATGAACAGGATTCGGTGACACCAAAGAAAGCAAAGGGAAGACATGGGGGGGAACCTCGCTCGATTGCATGTCGGGTATGTGGATATCCCACCTCTTCACCTCGGCTTGCGGTGGGCTTAGGCACTTGCAGCTGAAGGTTGTGTTGACCTCACAGTCTCGTGGGCACTGCCGAGCACACTGGTGAGCGTGACAGTGGAGACCGCGGAAGGCGTGTAGACGAATGGCCGTACGCGGACGGTGAGGGTAAGATCATGGAAGAAGGTCGTCCTCGTTCCGCCGTAGAACTCGCCCAGGCAGTTCACGATATCTGTGTCACAGCATCGGACAACAGCCAGTGTTGAGCCCAGACACGACACACGCGGTGTGAGCCATGCGCACGTACTCTGATCGGTGACTGCGAAGTAGAGCGAGGAGTGGTTGCTGCATATTGACCTGCAGGTCGAGAGGGGTCATCTTAGCAACAACAACCACAACAAGAGCCACCCAGAGAAGGGGGGGGGGCGAGGAGTGCGCACTTGAGGATGTTGACGTCATGCGTCTCTCCGTAGGCAAAGACAGCAACGCGAGCACTGGGCCCCAGCAAGCTGATCTTGCCGTCGCGAATCGCGAGCAGCTCAGCCAGCCTGCCCACAAATATGAGCTGATTCCACGTGCATCGAGGCGGGTGCTTGTGCGGAGGGCCAAATGGGGGGGGGGATGTACCTGCGGATGCCCACCGTGGGCTTTCTGTCCGTGTACAGGAGGAGGCGCAGGGCTCGCCTGTGGACATAAGAGCGATTAATCGGCTGCATGTGTGGTGGGGATGAGTCGCCAGAAAGAGAGAGTACTCGGATTCGTTGTAGTGTCGTCTCATGTGCTGGATGAACTCGTCCAAGCCTTCCTCGAGAGCCGCCCCCAGGTTGGTGTGGCCCGAGGACGGCTTGGGAATGTTCTTGATGGCCTCGATGGCCATTTCCTGGAATGAGGACCGTAAGTCAGAGTGCAATCGCGGATGGCAGTACCGGAGGACGAGCACCAACCTGACCCTCCTTCGTCATAGGCGTGAGCTCCAGTATTGATTGCGAGTGCCGCTGGCCTGCAAAGGTGCGAATGCCCAGACGGTCTCGGCCGGAGAGCTTCGTCACGCCCTTGTTGAGCGTTTCCTGAGGAGAGAAACCCAAGAAAAGAGTTGGCCCGGCAGTGACGCGAGGCGCGAGCACCACAAAAGAGCGGACGTACGATGACAATAGGCCAATAACGGCTCATGGATTTGCTTCGGTCGAGGCAGACAACCAGGTCCATGGCCACTCCGTCGATGGGTAGCACATGGCTGCGAGGTGCCTGAATGGCGAGGCCAGCCCACTTCTGTACACGAGGGAAACCGTGGTGGTGGCGGTGTGAGGGGAGAGCGGCAGGGGAGGCGCGGAGAAGCACTGAGCTGTAGTTGGCACCTTTCGCCCAAGCTTGCAGAGGAGGGAATCTAGCAAGAGTTCCCCCGCATCCTGGGATCTGTCCTTTTCCATGTTGGTGGGGATGGGCAGATTGCTACTCGTGCGGCTAGCGCCTCAGCCTGCCCGTATTGTGTGGCCTTGCGGGAGATTGGGCCTTGCTTGCGCACGAGTAGCAGCAATCCCTTGCGCTGTGGGGCCCTTTCGCTAAGAACCCTAAGAAGGAACCAGAGTGCTATTCTCGAAGGACGTAACTTTCTTGTTCCACCACGAGCGCGCAACCATGCGCCGATGACGTCAGTTGTTGCGTGGCGACGCCGAACCCTTTGGAGGGGGGTGAGCGCGAAAAACGACCTTCGGCCTACCTTTTCCGCTCCCGTCCTGGCTTGGTTGTGCCGCCTGCGAAGCTTTCTCATGGAAGTGAAGCCAGGTCTAACCTTTGTAGCGGTACGAAGAGGAAATCGAGCGAATGAACGAAAGAACTGAATTCTTTCATGATTGAATCATTTATTGATCTGCTCGATGCATGAGGGGATCATACGGGGCAATACACTATTTGGCCGGCTGAGGCGCGTGGGGAACCTCACCTTCAGGAAGAGGAACCTTGAGGGTAAGCACGACATCCTTGTGGGTTGGCATCAGCAGCAGCTGGCCAGGAAAATCAATGATGCCCCTCTTCTTCGCCGCCTTGAGAGATCCGACGAGCGACTCGAAGATTTGCTCAACATCCTTGTCGTTGAAGAACTCGCCAAACGTGATCGTCCAAGTACCGTTGCCAGCGTCCTTGCCCAGTCGCTTCATGTGGTACTGAACCAACTTTACCTCGTGATCAACATCGTAGTCAGCCATTATTATCGAAGGAAGAACGACACTAAACGCCTGGCAGCGAGCTGCTTGTTGTCTGGTTCTTGCAAGCAGAACGGTACAGCAATACCAAAAATGAAAGCTCCCCGGGCAGGGTTCGAACCTGCGACCTCACGGTTAACAGCCGTGCGCTCTACCAACTAAGCTACCGAGGACTTCTATCGTAAAGAGGAGAATGGCTGCAATTAATGGACAAATAAAGCAACACGCCTCAATAACATTCTTGCAAGATTTTACGGCACTTTCTTCAGCGTAATGGAGACTTCTGTCGCGGCGGTGGATGCGCCTGACTTCACGAATGTTCGTACCTTTGTCTTGTTTGTTGGGTATCCGCGCAGTGGCCATTCCCTCATTGGCTCCATCATGGACGCTCACCCCAACATCATCATTGCTCACGAGGTACGTCGCCTGTCCTGTCCTCTTAGTGCGGTGCTGATGATTCCAGTGCGACTTTAGTATGATGTCTTGAACAAGCTCGAGAACTACACGGGAGTGGACGGCAAGGCTCGCCTCTACCACGACTTGTTCTTGGATTCTAAGAACATGGCCTTCCGCGAGGGAGGCCGCCAGCATAACAACTACAGGTACTGCTGACGCTCCCTCCTTCCTGCCGCAACGTCTTGCTGAACCCCAGGCTGCCACGGCCTCTCTAGCTATGCTGTCCCGGGCCAGTGGCAAGGGACGTATCGTGACACGCTGGAGATCATTGGCGACAAGAAAGGAGGTGCCTCAGCCGCCTTGCTGGCTAGAAAACCTGAAGAACTCGACCGTGCGCGCGATCTTGTGCAAGGCATGACTTCCTTCCTATGGACATAACATAAAACGGACCATGATTGCTGACTGTTGTTGCGATATACAGTGCCCATCAAGCTCATCCACGTGATCCGCAACCCGTTCGATGCGATGGCCACGCACACCAAGAGAAAAGGCGCCACTTCATCCGACTCAGAGTGGTTCCAAAAGTTTATGAAAAGGTGACCCTCTCAGCGCCGCGGCGCCCGGTGCGACTGTCTTGTTCCTCATCAGGCGAGCGCCGTGTTCCGGTTAGGTTTGAAGCGCAAACTGAGGCCGTGCGAGCGCTCAAGCAAAGGACCAGCGAATATCAGATGATTGATCTTCGCTCAGACGATGACATGACCACCGCGCCTAAGGAAACGTTAAAGCGGCTTTTCGACTTTTTGGAGGTGCCTTACACGGAGGAGTTCATTGCCGCATGCGCTTCGATCGTCTACACCAAGCCACACAAGAGCAGGTACTCTTCTTATGGCCGCCCTTCCTCTTCATCGCGGCCCTCCGGAAACTCACCACACAACACCCACCACTCCGAGCAGGCACGAGTTTGAGTGGAGAGAAGCGGAGAAGCAGCAGGTGGCCGACCTCATCGCCAAGACGGAGTGGTTCAGTGGCTACACCTTTGACAGCTGATGATCAATCACTTCCTCGCTACGCAGAGTGCCGTTCGCCGTTCCGCTGCAGTGTTTATGGAGGAAAACGATAAGAAAAAGCTTTTCTTCTCGTTCAAGCTTTCCCGCCTTTTCCTGCTGCAACACCAACCCATTTCGATTTGTCGCAGAGATGGAGCCAGCGGACACGACCTACGACACTGCTGTGTCCACAGGTGAGGGTGAGGATGCTGAAGAGAAGCAATTCCGATCATTTGTGATCGAGGCACAAGAGTTGGTGCGCCTGGTGAGTGCTCTGGTTTCCTCCACGCCACAAGAAGACGGCAGTGGCGCTGCCGTCACTCGGATCAGGGAGATAGTACGTTGCAAACACATGCAGCGCTTTTGCGTGCACTCTGCGCTCATGGTCTCACGCTGTGGGTAGCTGGAAAAATACCAAGAGCAGCCCAGCCTGCTTGACCCACACATGGAAAAGCTGGTGGTGCCCTTGATGCAGCGGATACGGGCCCACCGCGACCAAGTTGCTGCCAGCCCCAGCGTTGAAGACGACCTCTTCATCCTCTCACTCTTCCGTCTTCTTTACACCATCTGCAAGGTGCGCGGCTACAAGACCGTCGGTACGTCCATGCCCACACCTTGGCACTGCATCCCACAACGCTGAAACGGTTCTGGTTGGGCGCGGCGGCCAGTTCGCTTCTTTCCGCATGAGATTGTGGACCTGGAGCCCACCTTTGCTTACCTCCGCGCTTGCCATCCGGTAACAAACAACCTTTCCCGTGCCCGCACGCGTGCCTCACCCCCTTTCCCCCTCTCAATCCCAAGGATCATCCGGACAACACTGCTGATGCCCTCGGCTGGGAGCGGCGCTACGTGCTGCTCTTGTGGCTGTCCATCATCTGCCTCATTCCGTTCAATCTCGCCTCGTTCCCCTCCACCGCGCCGAGCCCTGAGGTTGTCCTGTTCCCTCCTCCAGATGCTTTGGGCAAGCCCCGACTAATGAGCCCCTGAGGTGTTGCGACCACCACTCGTGGCTTCAGGGCGTGCCCCGGTCGCTCATCGATGACCTCGTCGACGAAGCCAAGAAGGATCTGGCCGTGGCCTCGAAGACGCGGGACGCGGCGGCTGAACTGCTGAGCCGCCTCCTCACACGTCCCGACCTCCAATCGCGCTACTTGGAGCGCTTTCTCGCGTGGGCCACCGACGTACTCACCAACTCGGAGGACACGTTTCTCGTACGAAGTTTGTCCCTTCCCCCCCAAGTCTCCCAAGCTGCATTCCAGGCGCTCACGTGGCGGAGGGTCACGCGCGATAAATAGCGGACCGGAGTGCTCACGACGCTAGCGGGCATTTTCAAGCGAGGGAAGCGAGACGTGCTCCTTGGCCTCGCCCCTCTGGTCTTCCAGAACGCGAAGGGCCTGCTGGAGGGTAGCCTCATTCAGCGCAAAGTGCGGCTCTTCTTTGCCCGCGGGCTGAGCCGTTGTCCTAAAGCTGCCGGCCGCATGTGTCTTGTGTGCGTGGCGCGTACAGCTCTGCATGAAACTGACGCAGCGCCTCGGGCTCGCCTTCCTCAAACCCAAAGTAGCGACTTGGCGCTACCGTCGGGGTACCACGAGCCGAGATTCTTACGCTCCTCCTCCTCCTCTTCTCTGACTCACTTTTATGACATAACGATGGGCAGGCAACCGATCTCTGCTGGGCAACCTTGATGGCCAGCCCGGGGCCGGTTCGGGTAGGGCCCTCCGCCATCCCACGCTTGCTAGCGAACCGTCACCATTCATGAACCAATCTCCCCAACTCACCACTGTACATTGTATGTCAGCAGATGCCGCCCCCGCCGAGGAGGAGGACGAGCCCCAAGATGACATTCCGGCAGAGATGGAGGAAATAATCGGGACTCTGCTCGATGGTCTTCGGGACAAGGACACCGTGGTCCGCTGGTCCTCGGCCAAGGGCGTAGGGCGCATCACCGAACGATTGCACAGGGACTTGGGCGATGATGTCGTCCAGGGCGTCGTCGAGCTCTTCTCCTTCACCGAGAGCGACGGGGTACGATATCCCCTCCCCTCTCTTTTAATTTGTTCCGCGCGTTATGTGTCTCTGTGCGTTCTTCGTGTCGGGCTGATGGGGACGCTGATCGCGCGCTTGCGAACGGGGTCTTGGGGGCGCGCATAAAACCAGGCGTGGCATGGCGGGTGCTTGGCCTTGGCTGAACTGGCTCGGCGCGGACTGCTGCTTACCCATCGCCTACCTGACGTCATCCCGCTCGTCACCAAGGCCCTCCTCTACGACGTCAAGAAGGGTATAAATACCTTTATTTATTTATTTATTATTTAAGGAGGGCACCATTGTCTCAAGTAGTCGCCATGGCGTGCAACTCACCCATGTTGATGGTGATGGTGGTGGGTTGATTCCGATTCCAGGCGCGCACAGCGTGGGCGCGCACGTGCGCGATGCCGCGTGTTACGTGGCGTGGGCCTTTGCTCGAGCCTACGATCCGCGAGTCATGGCGCCACACGTGGTTGAGCTGGCGCCCACCCTCATCATCACGGCTCTCTTCGACCGGTGCGCCATGCCATTGTTTCCTTTTCCTTTTCCTTTTCCTTCTCCTCTTCCTCCTACTCTTTGCCGCGCAACAGTCCCGTGACGGCACAGAAGCAGAAGAGGCCCAGGGCAGGCGGGCGATGTTTTATCAGCCTCGAATCGAATACTCACCCACGGATGCTGATTGCCGTCCTTTGGCAGCGAGGTCAATTGTCGTCGTGCGGCGAGCGCGGCGTTCCAGGAGAACGTGGGGCGGCAGGGCAACTTCCCCTTTGGGATCGACATCATCAAACTCGCCGACTACTTCACGCTGTCGAGCCGGAAGAACGCCTACGTCCACGTGAGCGTGGAGGTGGCCAAGATCACGGGCAAGGTATGCCGTCCCGGCCGCTTGTCCTTTCCCTGTTTTTCCCTTGTTCCCCCGTCGGCAGGCGGCAGCGCTCACAGCCCTCGGCTCATGAGCAGGACGAGATCTATTATGGGCCCATGGTGGACCACCTCTTGCGGACCAAGATCGCTCACTGGGATCGTGGCCTGCGGAAGCTCGCCGCCAAGGCTCTGCGCGGGCTCGTCCCGCTGGACCCGCCCCGCTTCACGCAAACCGTGCTGCCCTATCTCGTACGTGTTCTCCCGCCTCTCTCCCTCCGCCCCATCACTACCGGGAGGGGAGCTCCTGAACCGGACGGACCACTGGCCAGGTGGCGGGCACGCAGGACAGCGACCTGTGCGAGCGCCACGGCTGCTTGACAGGCGTAGCCCAGGTGACTCTCGGGCTCGCTGCGCTTGGGCTCTTCGAAGCCGACCAGATGAAAGGACTCGCCGAGGTGCGCCGACTCGCGCCTTATCCTCCCCGATCGTTCCAATGCGCCTCCTCGCCCTTTGCTTGCCCTAACTGATCGCCGGTTCGGGCAAACGTAGAGCATTGTGTCGATCGTGCCGGACATCGAGAAGGCCCGCCTCTACAGGGGCAAAGGCGGCGAACTCATCCGCCAGGCCGTCTGCAAGCTGATACGCGCCATCGCCCTCGCCCGCCTCCCCCTTCCCGCCCAGCCGTCCCGTATGCTCCCCCCCCCTTTGATCTCTCCCTCCCCCCCAATGGGACCGGCTGCCGGCTTCTGACGGCGATGACGATGGTAATGGTGATGATGGCACGCTCTTGCGTTAGCAGCAGCCGTGGCGCAACAGCCCGCGGCGGCTCCGCAGAGCATTCAGGACATCCGCAATCGGCGCGCGGCGGGCAAGACTCGCGTGCAGATCTACACGGAATCGCTCGAGGATCACCTCAAGCAGCCCAACGAGCAGATCCAACGGGCAGCCGCTCTCGCCTTTGCCGCCTTCCACCAGGTGCGACCGCCCGGGACTCCCTTTCCTCATT
>NAVB01000737.1:0-20986 GCA_002179805.1 Acanthamoeba lenticulata
GATTTATTCTTTTTCTTAATTTTGCAGAAGGCGAGGCGTGCCCGGCTGGGTGTGGACGAGAAGCCCGCCCACGCGACGATGCGCGAAACGCTGGAGGAGCTGCTCGATGCCGCCGACGCCAGCAGCCGGCAAGGCAAGTCTCGCGCCCGTCGGCATCGAGGCGGCGATGACGAAGAGATGGACGAAGACCATGATGTCACGGGTCGTCCACCAGCAGTGACCGTGCCGCTGGTGTCCGCCGAGCGCACCCTCTGGCCGCCTTACGTGGAGCTCCTCGTGCGCGCCGGCGTTGCGCAGAAGCACCCGCGAGACGCGTCGCTTCTGCACCTCCGCCACTTCACCGCCTCTTAATGTTTGTTAAAATAAAAAAAAAAGCAAAAAGAAAATACTATCATTATTTCAACAATAATGTTCCACATATTTAAATTTTATTTTAATTAAAATATTAAATTTTTTTTTGTAGTTGCGCCGCGGCTCGCTTGGCGGTCAAGACCAGCAGTTGAGCTCCTACGCGAGTGCGACAAGATACCGGAGTGGATGCTAGACATGGAATGACCATGTTCTGCTAAGCTGCATGCATGTTCAAGTGATGATGTGCTTTTATTGATGGGTTTTTGTGTGCTGTACAAGGTTGTCTTCTCATCAGAATCGTGACGCATCCTCGTTAACTCGAGGGTGACTGGCCGGTCAGGCGACCTGCCCCTGGCGCTCCATCTCGGCCAGCTGAAGGAGGAGCTCGCCTGACTGGCTCAGCGGGATGTAAGTCGTCATCGCTCGGCGACCTCTCGTGGGGAAGGCCGGCAGCGGCTTCACCACGCCAGCATGAGCCGGGTCGGCAGGTGCGGCTGGGTCAGCAGATGCGGCGACCTCCACGGCCTCGATGTTGCTCTCGCTCAGATGGTGCGTGTGATGATGCTGGTGTTCCTCCATCTGGTCGGAGCTGCACGCGATGGTGGAGGCCGAGCGAGGGAGGGACGGCGGCTTCTTGGCCGGCGGATGCGGGGTCGCCCGAGCAGGCACCTTGGCCGTGTGGCCGCCCAGGGCCAGCAGCTGTTGACCCTGTTGACGGAGGAGCTGGGCGGCCGCACGCCGCTTGTCGCTCCGGCGAAGCTCCTTGGCCTCGCGCTCTGCCTCCTGTCGCCTCTCAATCGTTTCGACTCGACTTTCAATCTACAGAAGTTGCGAGTAGAGAGCAAGAAGAGAAGGATGTTTGTTAGTCATGGTTCAAAAGGAGAAGTTTAACCTTGACGTGTAGAGCAAAGAGTGAAAAAGACAGCACACACCTGGTAGAGCTTGACCATGACGTCCTCGAGCATAGTGCCAAGCGAGGTCGAGGGTCCAGCAGGCTCAGGGGCGGTCAGGGTCGCTTCTGCAACACGTTCCGCGAGTGCATCTAGTCTCTTCTCAAGCCGCGCCAGCACAGCCATCACAGCACTTGTAACTGGGTTGTTGTCGTTGGAATCATGCAAGTCCATTGTTTGTTTCTCTGCTCCTTTATGTTGGTTCTCTTTGTTGAAAAGAACGGCAAGGGTTGCTCTGGTGCTGGATAACGAAGAGATGAAGGAATGGCAAAAATTATAATTTGATTTTTTTACGCAAACAAAAAATGTCAGGAATTTAAAATCACGACGCATCGCTATTTGAAGTATGCAGTTGAGCTTACAAATACAAAAATAGAAAACTTGTATTTTATCCATGTTAGGCTACAATAAGTAAGTTTTGTTTTTTATATGTCACAATCAACATTTTTTTATTTTGTACACTATTTTTGATTTGCTTATTATTGCACAAACCAAAGGCTTTTTGTGTGTTGTTAAACGGACAATGGTAGAGAAAAAAAGGAAACATAAAGAAAAAGACGAGTTGGATGAAAGGTCGCCTGTATTTCGCTAGGCATGCTTTGGTCCTGTTAAGTCGACAGGAAAAGCAAACATAAGACGGAAGAGGACTGCACAGGTTCAGCGCAAGCACAGAGTACATAAACAACCACAAGTATGTCAGCCGATAAGAAGGAAGCGATGGCGTTTGATGTGGATATTGGTACCGGACACGCCAAGGGCAACGTCCTCGACCAGAAGATGCGACAACACTTGGAGCAGGAGGCCAAAATGGTACGTTTCCCGTCCGCCGGCCTTGGCCAGGACGTGAAGCAAGAACGCAAGCAAGGCCCTGCTCTGACCTCGCTCGATGATTTCTGCAGTTTGGAGCCCAGCAGCATGACTTGGAGGAAGCTGGGAAGAGGCGAGAGAAGATCCTCGAAGAGCGCAAAGAGAAGGTGCTACGAAGCCCCCCTCTCAGGAGGCCAAATGCTGAAGTTGCTTGTTCTATCGTGTAGGCACACCACGAGGTCGAGCACGCGAAGGAGGTTGCCGCTAAGGTGAGAGAGCAGAAGGGCTACGTCGACCAAAGGGCGGGCAAGAGCGAGTACAGCAGCTGAAGCGCCTCTCTAGCTCCATCCCGCAGAATGGGACAACTGCCCAGTTGGTGGTGAGAAGATGAAGTTTCATGTCCTTCAGGCGGGTGTCGTTTTTGTTGACCTTTCTGCGGTCTACTAAGAACAATAAGAGTACATGCCCAGCAGCGAGCTGACCAGGCCCAGAAGAAGGGAGACGGGCGAGGCTGACAGCTGCCTGCTCGCTGCGCTGTGGTGGTCGTCGTCTCCACCTCCACCTCCGCCACCATCGTCACTTCCAGGGCAGTCGTTGGTGCCCTCTACGCGGTAGTAGACCGACTTGACGTAGACAGCGTCGTTCACGGCGGGCGCCGCGGTGGTGGTCCCGATGTAGAAGAAGAGGGCCATGGTGGTGTTGGGCAGACCCACCGTGGCTGTGGTCTCGTTGTACAGCGCCAGTAGCTCGCCGTCGGCGTAGAGGGCAAAGAAGGCGGGCGTGTAGTGGATCGAGTAGTTGTGGAAGCCACCGTCCGTGTTGGAGAAGGGCAAAGCGGCCCACTTGCTGGCACCGCTCGCGCCCGCGTGCTTGTAGGCCAAGAGGGCGCGCGAGTCGTTGCTCGCGATGCGGAAGTTGATGAGGTCTTGGCTGGTCGAGCTGTGCAGCTCAAAGTAGATGTTGAAGCCTGTCGTGGCGGGGACCTGGACCAGGGCCGAGTAGAACCCATAGCCAAAGCCGGTGGACTGCGACACGACGCTGCCCACCGAGAAGGTGTTGCTGCTCCCCGGCGAGGAGCCGCAGGGCGAGCCATAGCTGCAGGAGGCGATGGCCAGCTTGAGCCAGCCCTCCTCGGTGACCGACACCCGCGAGGCCGCAAAGACTTGCGTCGCCCAAGTGGTCGTGTAGGCCTTCCACACGTTCGTGTCCAGCGCTGCGCCGAACGAGTTGATCGTGATTTGGGCTGCGCGTGTAGACGAGTGTGCCAAGGTCAGTCGGTTAGATGAAGAGGACGATGAAGAGGTTGGAGGGCGGGGACATGGCCCAACGTACAGTTGTCGGTCGAGCAGTCGAGCGAGGAAAAGCCCGGGTAGCACGTGCACAGGCCTGTCTGGTTGTTGCAGCAGCCGTTGCCCGAGCAGTCGTTGGGGCATGTCAGCACGCCTGGCGAACCAATCTTGTTAACCACAACAATGACAATGACACACGCCATCATTCGCCACTCTGGAGAGACTCGACGTACTGAGGCACATGGCCGAGGGCAAGCCCGAGGGCGAGCTCTCGTGTACATCGGCGAGCGTCGGGTTGGTGGACGTCACCTGGTCCGTTAGGCCCGTCCAGGTCGTGTCTACCAAGACCACAAGCCATCAGCAAACGAACCAGAGAAGACCAGTCTCGCCGGCCGAGGTACCGTTGTTGCTGACGAGGCCCATGTTGCTGTCCTCGCCGTCGCCGTCGCGCCCGGCGGCCGGCTGGTCGAACCACTGGAACCAGAGGAGGCCCACGACGGCCGGGGACTTGGCCTGGAGCGTCGTGAAGTTGCGGTAGCCCGAGCCCCGGTCCTCCTGTGTCGGCACGAGGATGCCGCCGCCCTTGGTGTTGGGCAGCCCCGCGTCCTGTCGTTGTTGTTGTTGTTGTTGAGCGTCTCGCTTGCTGTTCATGATGAAGAAGCTGAACATACCTGGCCGCGGTAGCAAAACTCGGTGATCATGAAGGGCACCTTCTTGTCGATCTTCTCGTACCAGTTGGCCATCTTGCTCGTGGGCGGGCCGGAGCGCTCGGCGTAGCTCGGGTAGTAGTTGATCGAGATGGCGTCGTGGAAGTCGGCATTGCCGCGCAGCACTTGCATGCCAGGCACCGACATGAACTTGGCGCCGAGGAGCAAGTGGTGCGGGTCGTACTTTTTGATCACTACAACAACAACGACATGTCACGACATCATCACCTTGACCAAGGCGATCGTTAATCGTTTGACAACAACCCGTACCTGTCCGGGTGACGTTAAAGTACTGCCTGGACACGATGTAGGTGAAGTCGTTCGAGTCGTTGGTGTGGGCCGTCGTCGTGGGCGGGATCGACTTGATGGTCTCGAAGCTGCCGTAGGACGCGTTCCAGGCCGCGTTGAGGTCGTCGACGGTGGCGTAGCGCTCCTTGAGAAAGGAGACCGCGCGCTGGTTGCCGTGGGCCGTGCTGTTGAGGCTGATGAGGAACTGGTCCAGCATCGTGCCGGGCACGCGCGTCTCGCCTCCGCCGCCGATCGGGCCCCAGTACAGCTGCCATTCCATCGTCATCATCATCATCATCATGAACAAGAAGGTCCAACAAACAAGAAAGAACAAGCCAGAGATGATGGTGATGGCGAGGCTTTACCTCGTTGTCGGTGAAGTAGCCGAGGAGGGTCGGGTCGTTGCGCAGCGGCGTGCAGATCGAGGCGGCGATCTTGCGGGCGCTCTCCTCCCAGGCCGGGTCGAACACGTCCGGGAAGAGGCCTTTGGCAAAGGAGGAGCTGTAGCCCGTGCCCAGGTTGAGCATCTTGGTCCAGGGCATGCCCATGGCGGCCACGCTGTCGCTCGACCACGGGCCGATGGTGTTCATGTTCCACGACGCGAGGCGGTCCACGGCCGATTCGGCCCAGGCCGTCTGGTTGCTGTTGAACTTGGCCTTGACCGCGTCGTTGTACGGGTTTGTCTCTGTTTTTTATAATATTAATTTTGTTTCATTAAAATTGTCATTGGTGCGTTTTATCTCGGCTTTCGGATTTGTTGTGGCTGCAGCTCATGTAGCGAATCGTCGAATGGGGCTTGAGAGCGAGCGAACAACTTCGCAAGAATGAAGGTAACGAAAGACGGCTGAACGAGGGGGAGGACGTACTGTTCCTCGACGTGTTGCCATTGTAGGTAACGACCGAGGTGCCCACCGCGTAGAACGGATTTCCGTTCGGGTCGACGAACCACCAGACGCCCGTAGACGACTGGGCCATGGAGAAGAAGCACTTGCTTGCGTAGCCATTGTCCACGCTGGCCTCTGGGAACCAGAGATCGATCGGGCTCGAGTGAGTAAAACGCTTCTCAACAATTTTGCCAGACGAACAGCACGCACCTGCCGAGGCAAAGAGGACGACAGCCAGGAGCAGAAAGCTGAGGGTCACGGCGCTCCAGGGCGCCATGGTTCGTTGTGTGTTGTGTTGTGGTGTGGATAGGGAGAAGGCGAAGCGCAGGGGGAAGGGTTCAAGTAGCTTTTTTGCCAACCAATGGCAACGGGCTACGAGCAACTGCGCAACCGGGTTGCGGATGCTCGTAGAAGGTGGATCGTCCAGTACTTGTGCGTAGTGCTCGCCCGCAAACATCCCAGTGGCTGAACGTGGGGGACTGTTGTTGGCCAACCGAACCGATATTGCTTCTGTCTATTAAAACAGTCTCCCGATGGACCACACAGGCGGGAACTCCGCTGCCGAATCGTTCGCGTCCTCATTCTAGACTCGCAAGAGTCGCGCCACGCAGCGCCTGCCAAGTCCATGGCGCGTGCCCGACTTTGCGGCTGCTCGTCACATCTCCTCCTTTGTTTGCTTGCTTCGCCTTAGCCTCAGCCCAGCCGTCAAGCAGCTGGTGATGCTTCTGAATAAAAGATTTAAAAGCCATTTTTTGTTTTTTGTTCTTGTTTTTTTTTTGTTTTTTTGGTTTTGTTCACGTTTTTTAATTCATGCAAGAAGGAAAGGCTGGACAACTAAGAAGAGGTGGAGGAGGACGAAGACGAAGAAGAGGAGTCATCGAGCTGGCCGAGGATGGCCTCGAGTTCCTGCGCCGAATAAATGCGGAAGGGCTTGCCCACTTCGACCGACGCAATCTCCACGTTGACCGCGCTGATCTTCTCCTCCATCACCTGCTTGAGCGTGTGCAGCGCCAGCTTCTCGGCCTCCTTCAGCGTCATCGACTGTAGTCGTAGTAGTTGTTGTTGTTGTGTGTTGTTGTTGTTGTTGTGTAGCCACAACAGGTGAGCCTCAACTTGAAGAAAAAGAGTACAAGAAGAAGAAGAGGACGAGGGACTGACCTTGGAGTACTTATCCTGGAGGGTGGACTGGGCGCCCTCCGAGCCGGCACCGATGGCCTTGGCCTCGTACTGGATGAAGGTACCCGACGGGTCCGTGTGGAAGAGGGCCGGCCCGTTCTCATCGACGCCCGCCACAAGCAGGGCGACACCAAACGGTCGGCTCTACACGATGATGATGTTGATGATGACGGTGAAGAAGAAGACGATGACGAGCAAGGTGAGAACGATGAAAGTGACGGCGATGGTGAGGAAGAGTGTGGGGCGCACCATGGCCTTCTCCGACTTGCGGTCCTCGCCGAAGCGGAGGGCGAGGTCGCAGATGGCCTGCGTGCAGGACTCGACCGACATGGGCTCGTCAAAGGTGAAGGTGTGGTTCTGGGTCTCTACGCGCGCGTAGTCGATGAGGGTCTTGGCGTCACCCGTGAGGCCGCTCATGGCAGCACCAATGTGCGAGTCAATCTCCATGATCTTCTCCACACTGCTTGGCTCGAGCAGAGGCGAGGTAAGGCGCTTCTCCACAGCCAAGATCACGCCCTCTGAAGTCTGAATGCCGATCGTCGTGGAGCCCAGCTGCGCGCGCGAGAGAGAGAAGAGCAGAAGAGGTTGGTTGCTGATGATTGATGATGGCCACCACACGTGTAGCGATTAATTGCCCTTAGGATGGGCAAATTCAGGACAACGTACCTTGATAGCCTCGATGGCATACTCCACTTGGAAGAGGCGACCCTCAGGCGAGAAGGTGTTCACACCTCGATCATATTCAGTCCTTTACATGGAGGCAGAGAATGGAACGCCAGTGAGACATCGATAACAAACTGAACAGCGCTGGCGGCAACGCTGCCTTAGAGAGCCATCAGCAGTACCTTGTAAGAAACATGGTGTTCTGCTAGTGGTGGCAAGCGATGGGTGGATTAGATCTGGTGTGCGTGTCGGCAGCCCAACACCAAACAAACAAATCCACCCACGCCTTTGCTGGCGTGTTGTTTGGCTGTCAATGCCGGTTTTCCGTGTTCGGTCCCAAAAAAAACAATTTTCAATTTGACGGTGCGTGGGACCCATAATCTACAACAGGACGTTGTGGCCGAGTGGTTAAGGTGCCTCGCTGCTAACGAGGTGGGGTTTCCCCGCGCAGGTTCGAATCCTGCCAACGTCGATCCTATTTTGTTGTTACGTATCGATTGGAGAAGGTGAAGCACGTACCCTTGGGCTTGTGCTCAGGAGACCATGTTGTTCCCTCGTGCGTCCTATTTTATGGCATCAAGCATTTATTTTTCTCCAGAGGAGGGGCGATGTAACGAACCTTAATACCTGTGGGCCAAGGGCACACGGCTCGCCAGCGGAGGACGAACCAGGCGCAACGACGCAAACAAACACACGCGCGCAGATCCGCTGCTGTGTGCTCTGCTCTTCCAGCCCCGTTCTTCATTATCACCAGCATGCCGCTGTGCTCCTTCCCTTCACTACCGGTAGGGCACGTGCTGCTGCTGCTGTCCTTTCCCATCTCCTCCCTGTTTGGTTTCTCTTGAATGGGGCTGCTGTTCCTGATGACTGTTGTCCCCCGCTGTGTGGACTCTTCTACTTCTATAAATCTGGTCAATGCCTGGCATCTCTCTCTCGTCCAGGTGCGGGGGCTGCATTCTTCCGTTATCATCACCTCGTGTCTTCATCACCACTGGCATCTGTCGCATGGCCGGACACGTTGCCAATTCCAAATGACGTTATCTCACTGCCACCCATTATGCATCACCATCAGGCGTCATCATCATCATCGTCCATGAATTACCATTAATCCGGTTCACCATCACCAATCGCCATTGTCTGCAGTTGACTGTTCCACGCAGTCCATCATCTGTGCGCCCTGGCTCGTCCTCTTCGTGCTCTCCTCCATGTTCCTCCATGGCCGCGGCTTCTTCGTTGTTGTTTGTTCTCTCTTCCTCCTCGTCCGAGATTTTCCATCCACCTTCAGGATCCATCACAGTCCATCCGATGCCAGGTCCCGCTTGTCCGCCGATGAAGAAGATGCTGAGCCTGAACCCCCAGAAGAAGAAGACGAAGACGAAGTCGGTCCCCGCTCGCGCTCATATCCGCCACCGCGTGAGCCCGACGACGACGAGGAGCCGTAGCCGTAGCCCGACGAGGACGAGGCCTCATGTTCCCGGTGGTGCTGCTGCTGGTGATGCGCCGCCGCTGCATCGTCGTCAGCGTAGCTCGTCGATCGCCGGTGGTCACGCACGTCGCCGCGCTCGCTGCGGTCCCGATGGTGGTGGTGGTCGTCGGCGTAGCCCGAGGCCCGCACGTCGCGCACATCGCGGACGTCGCGCTCCTCGTAGCCGCCGCGCGAGGGCCGGTGGTGGTCGACGTCGCCGTTGGCGCCGCGCGCGCTGTGGTGGTGTTGCGGCTGATGGTCGCGGTCGCGGTGGTCGTCGTAGACGCTGCCGCGCGGCGGGCGGTCGAGGTCGGCGTAGGGCGCCACGCGATCGCGCTCCGCCCGGACGTCGTCGTAGCGCGACGGCGCGCCGCCGACGCCGCCCACATAGTCGCGGTCGTCGTAGCCCGCCGGCGGGTAGCGGCTGCTGCCGCTGCCACCCTCGGCGTAGGACGACGAGGGCCCGCGGGTCACGCCGTAGCCCGACGAAGCCGACGAGGCCGACGATGACGACGGGTAGTCGTAGGGCCGCGCGCGGCGGCCGTAGGCCGAGTACTGCGGGCTCGGGCCGTAGCCTCCACGTCCGCCGCCACCGCCTCGCGGACCGTAGCCGCTGTCGACTCCGCCGCCATAATAGTCCATCCTCGCGTCATAGCCGCCCCTGGCCACCAAAACTCAATAAATAATTCCCAAAAGAATGCCTTTTACATGTTAAAAAAAGGATGTGGTACCTGAGGGGAGCTGCGCCAGGGCCGCCGTAGGGGTCGTAGCCGCCGTAGCCACGAGGCGCGCCGCCGGCGGCGTAGGCGGAGGGCGGGGGCGGAGGACCGCCGCGTGGGCCGACGCCCATTCCGCCGCCACCATAGCCGCCACGCGGGCCGGCGCCCATCCCGCCGCCAGGATAGGCGCCCCGTGGAGGCACGCTGCCACCACCGTAGCCCCCGCCAGGCCCGCGTGCGCTGCCGTAACCACCATAGCCGCCTGCGCTCTCGGGGTAGCCGCCCGCGCTCCGAGCATCGTAAGGCATTCTGTTGATGTTTTGTTTTGTGTCAATCAAGCAGATGTAGATGACAATGCTTTGATGAATGGGCCGAGTAGCAGGTACCTGTCATAGCCGCTTCTGTCGTAGCCACCCCGGTCGTAGCCTCCACGATCGCCGTAGCCCCCTCGCGGGTCGAAGCCCGCACGGTCGCCGTAGCCGCCTCGCGAATCGTAGTCGCGATCATAGTCCCGACCTTGATCGAGTTGCACAATGTTGGCAAATGGCGCAGAAGAAAGAGAAGAGGATCGTCGTTGGAGGTACCGTAGGGAGGATCACTTACGCCCCGTCGCCCACCCTCGTGGGAACGTTCGTAGCCGGCGGCCCTGTGGGCGGCTCGATCCCTTTCCTGGCCATCGCGGTAGCGGTCGACGTAGAGGAAGCGGCCTTCGAGTTCAACACCGTGCATGCCCTTGTAGGCCGCCTGCGCATCGCTTTCATGGGAGTATAGCACTGTGCCGAAGCCTCGTGACCGTCCCGTAGCGATCTCCGTAATTACCTTGGCTTGATGGAGCAACAGTTTTGAAATCAAGTCGTGAGATGTTGCGGCCGTGGTGCACATCCATTTTTATCCGGTTCATCTCATACCTTCTTCCACTTTGCCATACTTCTCAAAGGCTGCCCGCAGTGTCTCGCTTGTCGTGCTCCAGCTGAGACCTCCAACAAAGAGCTTTCTGTCATTAACCACAGACATGGCAATACGATGAAGTGTGCCTTACTAAAAATACAGGAAAAAGGCGCAACAAAAATAAATAAAAAGAGAAACAGTTCAAAAGGCGGCAAAAAGCTCACATGTGTGCAGCACCAACGCCAGGGATCGTGGAGCCAGAGGTGAACCGCTGCCCTCTTGCAGAAGAGGAGGGCATGCCGTTCCGAACCTGCCAGGAGATCTTGCGAACGCTGCTACGCAGCCCCCAGCTTGCCCCGCTCCTGCGACCACTCCATCGCAAGATGCACGTAGACGATGCACTCTACAAAGCAAAGATGAACCATGGTTCCTTCCTCTAATCACGCAGCTTGCAGGCCTCAGATGAGCTTCTCCTGCATGCGATGCGACACAAGTGACGAGGGCTATCGATCATACTTCCAGATGGGCTCGGTACAGTAACCTCCTCGCACAGGCGTGGCTCCCCTCCCTTCAGACTGCAGCTCATGTAAACTACTGCAGCCACCAAAGATCAGGCTGTGCTGCAACAAGCTGTCCACAGCGCAGGAGATCGAGGAGGCCCTCGCCCACGAGCTCATTCACGCCTACGATGTACGTCGTTCAACATCTCCAGCGGCCACCACCTCTTGCTCGATGCTCAACCACGCGCTGTCGTGTTGTTGTTGTTGTGACGTGATGGGCATCGCCAGTATGGGGTGCGAGGGGTGGACATGAGGTCGCACGAGGAGCTGGCCTGTAGCGAGGTCCGAGCCGCGGCCTTTGCCGAGTGCCGCAACAAGCCAGGCTACTTCTGGGAGTACTTCAAGAAGGCATGCGTCCGCGGCACAGCCGTCCGATCTACCCAGGTTCATCTTCCTCATCTACTTCCCTCCGATCTGCACCCTTCACTTCAAAAAAGTCTAACCCAGACTTGATGTGCCGTGCACGTGTGTGCGCAGATGAACCATGAGAAGGCGGAGGAGCTCGTCGCACGAGTCTTTGACAAATGCTACAACGACCGCAGGCCCTTTGCGGATGAATCGTCCACACAAGGCGCTGATAAGGAGGTGAGATCAGCTGCATAACCACTGCGCCACATTGGAAAGGAAGGAGTTCCTCCCTTCTTGAGTACAAACAACATACCTTCATTCCTCACCATTTATTTTTTAAACCATTAAAAATAGAAAAAGAAAAAGAGCGTAAAAAGAAACGCTCCTTTTTTCGGCGAGATATCGCCAATGGCTCTCGTGCTTGTGCTTGCCCAACAGCAAGCGCACACGTTGACGAAACGGACGTTTGTTGCCAAAGCCAGAACCAGCAGCAAAAAGGGCCAGACCAACACAAGAACTGAAACCGCTATCATGACCACTGCCGCGCACTTGACAATCGACCAGGACTTTGGATGGGTCCTTCTCGCCGCTGTGGCGATGGTGTTCCAAATGTGGACCGAGGCCATCCCTGTGGGCTCTCTGCGCCGCAAGCTCTTCACTCGGGCGTTCTACAAGCAGAACTTCCCCAACCTCGACGCCACCAAGCTCTCCGGTGAGGGCTACCCCGATATGGGCTCTGGCTTCTACGCCTCCAAGCTTTCGCACAGCGACTGGCTGGCCTTTAACAACGCGCAGCGTGTGCACTACAACTACCTGGAGGGCATTGCCCTTGTACTCGTTGCTGAGGTACCTCCTTCATCGCAGTGTTTCAGCACTCAGATCAAGCGATTAATCGCACTCCAACCACCAGGTCGTGGCCGGGCTCTTCTTCGCGCGCTATGCGGCCCTGTTGGGCTTGGTCTACATCGTAGGCCGCTTCTTCTACGGCCTTGGCTACCGCTCTGCTGGTTCGTGTTCTGCTTCCTGGAAACTGCAGAAGCCACTTATTTATTTATTTATTAATCGATAATTTTTGACGCTTCTCTTGTGCAGGCGCGAGCGGCCGTCTGGCGGGCGTGATCCTCGTGGACCTGGCCCTCCTGGCCTTGCTGGCGCTGGCCTCCTATGGCGCCTTCAACTTTGCCGGAGGCGTTCCTGGCCTCTTCCGCCTCTTTGGCTTGTAAAGCTCACATAAAATACATTATTACTTTTTTGGTTTAAATTAAAGGCACCATTTTATTATTACTTGACTTTTTGGTCAAGTAATAATAATACGTAACAAAAATCAAAAAAAGGGCATCATCATACTTCATGACCTACTCTTGCTGGAGGGCGATCGAGTCCTCGCCGAGGAGCGTGCAGAGCTCGCGCAGGCGCTTGTGCATGGCGGGCATGCCCTGGAGCTGCGCCTCGAGCCGCGTCTTCTCCTCGCGGAGGCCCACGCGGGCCGACGCGTTGAGCGGCACGAACTGCCAGCCGCCCTCGCCATCGAACTGGAGCAGGTAGTTGTGGTATTGCCACAGCGACGGCCGGTGCGTCACCGTCAGCAGCGTGATCCCTGTTCCGGTCAACAACAAACAACAACAACAACGTCGTCAATATCAACATGATGACGAAGATGAAGAAGGTGATGCAAATGGTTGGAGGAGGCGGTACCGAGCTCTTGGGCGTGGCAGTACATCTTGCCCTCGACGTCGACGCTCACGGCCGACGTGCACTCGTCGAGGATGGCGTACTTGGGCCGGTGGTAGAACAGGCGGGCCATGGCCACGCGCTGCTTCTCGCCGCCCGACAGGACGTCCTTCCAGTCGCTCACCGCGTCCCAGCCGCCCTCGCGCACGACCACCTTGGTCAGGTTCACCCACTCCATGATGTCGTCCAGGTCCTGCACAATAATAAAATAAAAAATCAATTCATAACAATCCTTGTTTAAAATTATCAATGGAAAAGAATGTGTGGAATGGGAACCTTGTCGGTGACGTTGGCGGCGTGCATGTCCTCAGCGGTGTGTGGGTAGATGACCTGATCTCGCAGGGAGCCGATGGTCAAGTAGGGCCGCTGCGGAATGTAAAACATGTCCGAGATGTTGGGCTTCACCACCGACCCGCGGTAGACCGGCCACAGTCCTCCCTGTTCCAAACAAATCAGTCATGAATAATCAAATTCGTCCTAAATAAATGAATAAAAACGTAGTAAATTCAGAAATCGATTATTTATTCAATAAATAAATAAAAATAAAAATAAGATAAGGAAGGAGCAACGTACAAGAATGCGGAAGAGGGAGGACTTGCCGCAGCCGTTGGGACCCGTGATGAGCAGGTGGCGGCCGGGCTGGACCTCGAACGAGAGACTCTCCACGAGCACGTCACCGTTGGGCGACACGATCGGCACCTGGTGATGGTCATGTGTGAGTCTTCACCTGCGAATGTGGTTAACGCAGTGAAATGCAGTTCACGCGAACCTTGTCAAACTGGATGTAGTCGCGCTCGACCACGATGCCCTGCGGGTTGCTCAGGTCCAGCGGCTCAGCCGGCTGCATGCGTGCGTGCGTGCGCGGTTCAGTGATGACGTCCACACAAGAAGGTCCATGGCTTCCCTAGAGTTGTACCCCGTTGTCGTGGCGCCGGGCGACAGACTTCTCGCGGTTCCCGACCTCAGCTTCGGCCTCGTCATCGTCGTCACCATCGTCATCGCTGTCTTGGCCGTCCGGCCGCTTCTTCTTCTTCTTGCCGTCATCCGAGTCGTCGGCTGCGCTGATCATCGTCTTCACAAACTTGCCCTTGTGCATGTCGTCGAACACGTCCTGTGCGCGCGTGCGAGGCGGGATCAGGTCATGAGCCCAGACCTTGAGGAGCGGGACGGGACGGAGCAAGCGTACGAGCATGTCAGTGACGCGGGTGACGTAGCCGTCGAGCTCGTTGATCTGCTTCTGTGCGAGCATGATGCGCTCGGCAGCGTCAGCACTGTCGAGCAGCAGCTTGCGCGCCATGATGTAGTTCTGCGTGCGGTCGCCCACCGACGTGATAGCCTCAGTTCCCGTGGCTGGACCAACCACCATTCCGGATAAGCTCATGCCTCACATTCCTCAAAAAAATAGAATTATAAAAATATATATAAATAAATAAACCAAGCAAAAGTTGTAGCAGAACCTTTGGCGGCCTTTTGCTGCTTGTAGTCGGCGAGGAAGGTGGGGAAGGCGATGATGTTCATGCCGATGGCGCTCCACACGTACTTCATGAGGAAGCCCTCGAGCATGGTGTAGAAGACGCGCTGCTGGAAGAGGAGGCTCATGTGCTTGACCAACGCGTAGTAGCTGCGCGTGATGACCCCGTGCTCGATCTTGTGGCCGCGGTAGAAGGCAATCTCCTCGGCGTTGGTGATCAGCCGACTGTGCACGAAGCGCAGCTGCCCCTCCAGCGCTGGTGGCGTGTAGCGCGATCAACACGCAGAATGTCAGAAATGCATTCAGGAAAAGACCATGCATAGTTCAAATGTTTCGAAACATGTACCGGCCTGCTTGGCGACGAGGGCGCCAAAGGGTGGCGACATGCGGCGGAGCAGCTTGCTGGTGACCCACACGCAGAGGACGCCGCCGATGAAGGGCGGCACGCCGCTCAGGAAGCCCGCTTGGCGCGTGATGAGGATCCACAGCTGAATGACCATGAGCACGACGTCGAACATGGGCTTGGAGAGCTGCGAGTAGAGCGAGGCGAGGTTCGAGCAGAACTTGGAGACGTCCTCGGTGAGGCACTGGTCGGCGTTGGCCAGGCGGCTGTCCAGGTTGCCCACGCGGTAGTAGGTCTCCGACTCCATGTACTTCTTGTAGAGGTGGTCCGACATGCGCGTGCGGAACGCGATGGCCAGCTTGTCCTCCAAATATCTGGAGAGTTGTTCAAACATTTGTATAGTTTTATAATTGATTTCGAATAATGAATAATGGTGAATAATATTTAAAAGCACAAACATACACGCAAAATGGTCAACTCTTGTTTCATGAATATGTAATATAAGCAAAATTATTAATAAAAATTAAATATGGAATGGCCACAAGGTGGGTGGTCGAGAAGAGGAAGGAGCGGCGTACTTGATCATGGAGTTGGTGTAAACGGCAGGCACGGAGAGGGCGAGCCACTTGGCCAAGAGCCAGGCAAAGGTCAGCGGCGAGCGGCCCACGATGGACTTGACGATTTGGCCTTTTGCATCGTCGTGCCAGCAGCAGCAGAAGGGATGGAGGAGTGAGCATTTCTAACGAGTGGAAGAAGGTATGTGCATGGGGTGGTCTACCATCGATGTAGGCGACGTAGATGCTGAGCAGGGTGCGGGTGAAGAGGAAGAACGTGTGCATGCCCAGGATGCCCGCCTCCTTGCTGTAGATGGAGGGCAGCACAATGCGAAGCAAACGCCCAAGGCGCTCGTAGAACTTTTGGCGATTGAACTGGGGCTTAGCCTTCGCCGTCAGACTTCCGTGCATGGCTTGCTGTAGGCCAGTCGCGAGTCATGAAGATGAAACAAGCACTCAAGTAGCACAATTACAAAAGAAGTAAAATGCAAAAACAAATGTCGAGGAAGACTGCAAACCTCCAGGAGGTCTTGGGCCTTGCTTCGGTGCTCCTCGGCCTCCATTTGGTTGAATTGCTTCTTGGTGAGGTAGACACCGGCCCCAACCGAGGCAAGAATGCCCAGCCCCGACACTAAATGCCTCTTGGTGACATTTTCTCGAAGGAGACGAGCCAAGGCTTCAATTGAAATCGGCGTGGAGCTCATCTGTGCGATTAACGGGTCGCCATAAATGCGAAAATGAATTAACATTGCGATTAATTCAAAGTGAAAGGCGTCCGACCAAGACTTACCGCAAGGCCGCGTGATCTCACTTCGCCTTGGCTCGCGATGCTGGCGGCGGCGGGGAAGTGAAACACCACACGAGGCTTGCCCGGGAGTTTCTTTTTGTTTTCTATTTTCCAAATAGAAGCAATAGTTCTGGGATGAGCTTAGTTTGCAGCGTTTCGTGACTTTGTTCTGGACGTAGTCAAGCTACAGACAACAGCGCGGCAGCAAGTGCCAGCAATGAAGACCAGCAGCAAACACAGCCTTGCAGGAGGAAGTGGTGGCTTGCGGTCGCCACCATCCCCCCCTCTCCTCCCCTTCTCTAGTTAAGCAATTGCGGGTACCAGCTCTGACAGTGGTCAAGCTTTTACACTTCAACTCATTGTTCCTCATTTCCGCTCGTCATGAACTTTGAGCAGCCATCACCAAGTTCATGCCCGGCAGCGACCTCTTTTGCTCCCTGAGTGCGGGTGAGGCGCCAGAGATCACCTCGGGCCTGGCCTTTCCGCACGAGCAGGGCGTCATGCATCGCGACCGCAAGAGCCCCACCGTCCTGGTTCGTTTTTTCCCGCCCCACATTTCCTCTTCTCTTTTTTCTTTCGGCCGAAGAAAGAAAGAGAGGCGGAAAACACCTGCTTTTTTTTTTTTTGGTTTATTATTGTGCCGGGCATTCAAAGAGGAGAACGCTGAGAACAGCGGGCAAGTGACCGCCACGGATGGATACACAACTGCAGCAGCAGGAGGAAAATGAAGCCTTGCGGCGCCAACTGGCAGAAATGGAACTTGAACTCAAACGAAGGTTGGTTTCACCCTTCCCCTCTCCACTCCCGGCACAGTCTTCTTTCTCCTCAAGAAGCCCCACTCGCTTTTAATCGTTTCATCCAAATGGATTTCTTCAGCCTGGTTCTTCATTTATTTTTTTTTTTCACAATTTTGGGGTTTTGGTAACTTAATTAAAACCAGGCTGGGCTTTCCCGAGTACCCGGGCGTGGCCATTGAGGGCTTTCTCACGCGCTCAGGCCAGGCCACGCTCTACCGTGGCCGTTTCCGCGGCAAGGCCGTCGCCGTCAAGGTCTTCCACACCTCTGATCCTGCTCCTACTCCTGGCGGTGATGGTAAGGTGATGGCGGCAGCAGCAGCATCGTGGAGCGAGTACCACGAGGAAATCTCACACCTCCTGTACGATGCCATTCACCTTTGGTTGGTCTCTTGATGACGGTCGCCCGAATTTAACTGCCTGGTACAGGAGGGTGAGGGCGCACCCGAGCGTGGTACCGCTCGTGATGACCTTTGAGCGGCCGCAGCCGTGCGTGGTCACCGAGTTCATGCCCGGCGGCGACCTCTTCCACTTCCTCCGTGACAATGGACGTCCTAGTCCTGCTGAGGCCTTGCGCATCGCGCGAGGGATCGCCTCGGGCCTGGCTTTTCTGCACGAGCAGGGCATTATGCATCGCGACCTCAAGAGTCCCAATGTCCTCGTGCGTCCCTCTGCCCGAGTTCATTTTATTTTTCAATGCCATCTGTGTTTTATATTTTGTTTTTATATATTAAATATGTTGCATATTTTGGAATGCTGAATATTTTATATTTTCTATTTATTCCACTGTTGCGCAGCTGAGGGCGGACAAGGAGCCCGTGCTGGCCGACTTTGGGTGCGCGCGGTGGAGCATCAACACGCGCACGCTCATGTCGCGCACCGTCGGCACGTGGCTGTGGCTCGCGCCCGAGCTCATGCGCGCCTTCACCGGAAACGCGGTGGCGACGCAGCACAGCAGTGCCAAGGCCGACGTGTACGCGTTTGGCATCATCGTGTGGGAGCTCCTGTCGGGCCTCGTGCCCTTTGCCGCCATGAACGCCGAGCAGCTGGTGCAGCACGTGGTCAGCGGCGGGCGGCTGCCCGTGTCGGCCGAGTGGGCCAAGGCTGGCGAATCGGCGGTGCTGGTGGGCGTGATGGAGCAGTGCTGGCACCAGGAGCCCGCCCAGCGGCCCACCATGGCCCAGGTCGTGTGCGCTTTGGGACGTCCTCCTGTTGCGGCATCTCCTGCCTCTACCACTGGCGGGTTGTCATGCCTCGATGCGGAGGCCCTCTTCTATGCAGGCCTGGGCTACATGACCGCCGTCACCAATACAAAGGAGGGGGAGGACGCTCAAGGCAAGGACCACGAGGACCTCGAAGTGGCGCGCAAGGAGACGCGCGCGGCGGAACTGTTTGGCCAAGCTGCGCTGGCCGGCCACGCGGGAGCCCAGGAGCAACTGCGCAAGCAGGTCCAAGCAGGCAAGTGGGCCAATGCGAAGTGGCTGCATGAGGCCGCAGAGCTCGGCGGTCACGCTTTTGCGCAGCACCTGCTCGGCTATTTGTATGTAAAGGGTGATGGAGGGCTGGCCCAGAGCGACGAGCACGCCGAGGAGTGGTGGCGTAAGGCCGCCCTCCAGGGCCATGCTCCTGCGCAGTGCAACCTGGGCGTGTTCTACCAGACTGGGCGCGGAGGGCTGGCCCAGAGTGACGAGCACGCCGAGGAGTGGTTCCGCAAGGCCGCCCTCCAGGGCCATCCTCGTGCTCAGTCTGCCTGGGCGAGTTCCACCAAGAGGGGAGCGGAGGGCTGGTCAAGAGCGACGAGCTCGCCGAGGAGTGGTACCGCAAGGCCGCCCTCCAGGGCCATCCTGATGCGCAGTTCAACCTGGGCGTGTTCTACTTGGCTGGGCGCGGAGGACTGGCCCAGAGCGACGAGCACGCCGAGGAGTGGTTCCGCACGGCCGCCCTCCAGGGCCATCCTGATGCTCAGCGCAGCCTGGGCCTGTTCTACTTGGTTGGGTGCGGAGGGCTGGCCAAGAGCGACGAACACGCCGAAGAGTGGTTCCGCAAGGCCGCCCTCCAGGGCCATCCTGATGCTCAGTTCAACCTGGGCGCGTTCTACTCGACCGGGCGCGGAGGGCTGGCCCAGAGCGATGAGCACGCCGAAGAGTGGTTCTGCAAGGCCGCCCTCCAGGGCCATCCTGATGCTCAATTCAACCTGGGCCTGTTCTACTTGGCTGGACGTGGAGGGCTGGCCCAGAGCGACGAGGACGCCGAGGAGTGGTTCCGCAAGGCCGCCCTCCAGGGCCATGCTCCTGCTCAGTTCAACCTGGGCGTGTTCTACTTGTCTGGGTGCGGAGGGCTGGCCAAGAGCGATGAGCACGCCAAGGAGTGGTTCTGCAAGGCCGCCCTCCAGGGCCATCCTGATGCGCAGTTCAACCTGGGCCTGTTCTACTTGGCTGGGCGCGGAGGGCTGGCCCAGAGCGACGAGCACGCCGAAGAGTGGTACCGCAAGGCCGCCCTCCAGGGCCATCCTGATGCTCAGTGCTTCCTGGGCGTGTTCTACGAAGAGGGGCGCGGAGGGCTAGCCAAGAGCGACGAGCATGCCGAGGAGTGGTACTGCAAGGCCGCCCTCCAGGGCTGTGCGCCTGCCCAGAGCAACCTGGGCGTGTTCTACTTGGCTGGGCGCGGAGAGTTTGCTCAGAGCGACGAGCATGCCAAGGAGTGGTTCCACAAGGCCGCCCTCCAGGGTTTTGCTCGTGCTCAGTTCAACCTGGGCGTGTTCTACTCAACTGGGCGCGGAGGGCTGGCCAAGAGCGACGAGCGCGCCGAGGAGTGGTTCCGCAAGGCCGCCCTCCAGGACCATCCTGATGCTCAGTACTGCCTGGGCCTGTTCTACCAGCAAGGTCGGGGTGGACTGGCGCGAGACCTGCCACAAGCGCAAAAGTGGTTTGCCAAGGCTGCAGCTCAGGGTCACGCCAGAGCATGCATTGCTCTGCCTGTTCACGACTCATCATCCTGATGATGGTAGGCTGGTGAAGACATAACAGTCCTCATTGGGGATGACAATGATTGGGGTGGTGTGTCGCCCGGCTTGCTTGTGGGGAATGGCTGGCGAGCCAAAAAAGCTGGCCATCACAAGTACATGATCTTGATGATCTGCCAGCATACATGATTGAGGTAATTGAAGGACCATGCCCTCCTGTGTGCCATGGCTGTCCACTCAATGGGTGCACACTGCAGTTTTTAGTTGATCTGTTGCTCTCCATCGACTAGTCAATAGATCTTAGGGTATCTTACCCAAGTGAGGAGAACCTGCTTGGCGATACTTGATGGCCACATGCTGAGTACTGGGATGGAAGGGCTTTGACACGTGACGCGGGCTGTGCAATGCGTGGGATGGTCTCCGACACAACGGTCTGGAGACAGGTGAACCGCCAACGGACCTGCTCGAACATGCCGCCGGTCATGACCGCAGGGAGGCCTGGCTCGCCCCGCCAGGATTCCAGATGTTGAGGGTTCTGCCAACTTATACGTTTCTCAATATAGATAGGCACACTGTGAACCTGGTGCCATCCTGCCTCATTACCCGCTCAGGCCAGCTGTATGCCATCCGCGGCGGGCTTGTTCCTTGCATGCTAGCGCACAACCTGGGCCACGGTGGGCCGGTCGGCGGGCTCCTGGCGCCAGCACGCCTCCATCGAGTGTGGCGGATTCGCCATCACTCGGGCGACACGGGCAGGCGCCAGCTGGACTTGGACGCCCATGGTTGCGGAGGAAGTGGAAGAGGTCGCCGCCGGGCATGAACTCGGTGACGATGCACGACTGCGGCCGCTCGAAGCTCATCACAAGCCACGCTTGGGTGCGCTTGCATCTTCCTGTTTGTTGCATTCCATTAACCAGTTGCCATTGTCTACCAAGTTTGAATGAAGAAAAGGCTGTCTGGGGGCAGGAGAGTACAGGAGGTGGGCGATCTCCTCGTGGTATTCGCTCCATACTGCCGTCTTCACGCTGTTGCATTCGTCGGCTCCACCACCATCACCGGCTGGTGGGTCGGGCAGGAGGTGAAAGAAAGACCTTGATGGCGACGGTCATCCCGCGGAAACGGCCGCGGTAGAGCGTGGCCTGGCCCGAGCGCGTGAGAAGGCACTCGATCTCCACGCCGGGATACATCGGCAAGCCCAGCCTGCCGGCCCCCAACCGCCACTTTCAAGCCTTTGATTTTTATTTTTTAT
>NAVB01000738.1:0-55525 GCA_002179805.1 Acanthamoeba lenticulata
AAAAAAACCCGAAAAAGGTGGGAGATGGTGCCTTGAATGAAGAGGTGAATAATCTTGAGGAGGAGACGGAGGCAGCTCTTGAAGGCGCGGCTGGACTGGTTGCGCGAGAGGAAGCCGTCATGGAGCACGAGGTTGAGGATGTGGTGGAAACCGTCGCAGTAGAAGAAGCGCTTGCACCACTCGTACTTTTCCTTTGTTTGTGCCTCCTATGTGAAAGGTTGGCGTCACCATATTGAAGGGATAATCACCATCACCATCACAACAGCTGGGGAAGGCCGTACAGTGTCCTTTTCGTCGTAGGACATGAAGCGGTCGATGATCTGGAGACAGTAGTGCATCTTGTAGAGGGAGCGGGCGTTGATGAGCTCGTCCCAGTCGGGATCCTCGAGAGTCTTGAGCGTGTGCTCGATGATAGGATTGGTGGGCAGCTCCATGAGGATCTCCCACACGCGATCGCGGTCGACGTTGTCATGGTTGAGCAGCTCGAACAAAAGGTCAAAGTAGGACTGGTTATCAAAGAGGAACTTGCTCGGCGCAATCTCCTCCTCCACCTCGGCCGCTGCAGCCGCAGCAGCTGCCGCCGCAGCCTGTTCCGAAGCGGCGTCCTCCGCGTCGAGTCGAGATGCTTCGGCCATGATCCGCTCTCGCATGCTGTCTTCCATCAGCGCCGACAGTGCCGTCTCCTGCACGTGCCGCGACGACACTTATGAATAAAATGAACTTATATTTTATCAATAACTGTTATAGTGGCGTACCATGTTGTAAAAGTTGCGCTCCATGGCGAGAACGGCGGCAGTGGTGGTAAGGCCCGGAATCATTTCCTTGAGGAAGTCCACCTCCTGTTCCTTGCCCGGCCGCACCTGCGGCGCGCTCCGCACCGGCACCGAGGTCGCGGTAACGGGCTCCAACCGGGGCAGCTCCTGCGGGCCTTGCACGCCGGGGGGCAGGGCTGCGCCTCCGGCGGTGCCGGCAACCTCCTTCTGCTTCTTCTCGTCGCGCAACTTGCTCTCTTGCAGGAAATTCTGTAGCAACGTGGCCATCAGCAAGTCAGGAAACATCGTAGTAAATGTTGCGAAGTACCTTCAGCATGAAGACGAGGCGATCAATCTGGTTCTGAGCGACAGCGACATTCTCGCCGATGGTGAGCTGGTCGTGCGCAGCCTGGAGGCGCTTCATGCAGCGGTCAACAAAGGACTTGCGAACACTGTTGAATTGCCGCGTCTCCTTGACCTTCTGGTAGAGCGTGGCGAGGAGCGTCATCGACTCCCGGAACACGACCTCGCTCGTCGCGCCGAGGGCCACGTTCCACAGTTGGTCGAGCCCAACAAGACCGTCAAAGTACAGCACCAAGTAATCGTCGGTCGGCCCGTCCATCCTGTAATGAAAAAATGAAAAAGAAAAGAAAAAACAAAACAAATACGAAAGTGACGTCAGCAAAGTGACCAGAGAAGTTGATAAGAGGAAGGACAGACCGAATGCTGCCATTCTGGGCGTTGATGCAACAAAAGTAGCGGCGGAAGCAGTCGAAACCCATTCCAGAGAGCGAGGCCACGTCGAGCTTGCACAGGCGATGCTCGAAGAAGTTCTCCACCATCGGGCATGTGATCGTATTGCGGTTCTCCTTGACAAAGCTCGTGCAGATCCGGTAGAACCACCCGAGGGTGGTCTCCACCTCCTCGCGGGTGAGGGCGTTGAGGACGAGCGACTCCCACATAATGTCGGCGCGATCGCGGGTGAGGCGGGCCACGGAGAAATCGAGCACAAAGCGAATAAAGTCGAGTCGTGTCGTAAGCTGCTTCAGGTGTGGATGGCGGCCCTCCAGCACAACTGTGTTCCAGTTAGTGGCTTCGGCCGCCCGCTCGTCGCCGGCCTCAGCGGCGGCGGCGAGAATCTCCTGGCGTCGGCTGAAGCAGATCTGCTTGTATACGGCCAGCTCACGGAAGAGCATGTCGACGAGGCCCAGCTGGCTCTTCAACTCGTTGATCACCTTTTGCCGCGAGTGGTCGGTGCCCTTGAGCGCTCGCATTTCCTTCTCGTCAGAGTAGTGCTCCTCTGCACCACGCGATTTTTAAAAAAAATTAATATTGATTTCGCAATAATTCAGAATAAAGAAATCGGGAAAAAAAGAAGAAGGAAAGAGGAGGACGCACGAAGCACTTTCTGGAGAAGGACGATGGACTGGTAGACGGAAACGCGCTTGCGGATGTGATCGCAGAAGATCTGAATGAGCATGTTCCGGTGGATGCGCATGCTAAAGGCCGAAAGGACCTTGCAGAGCTGAACCAGCGCAGCGTCAGCGATGGCCTGGTCGACCTTGGAGTCATCCTGCACGATCTGCCAAAGGAGGTTCATCGTGCGGAGCTTGATCTCGGTCGATGAGGCGTAGCTAGTGTAGGTGTTTTGGAACTGCGCGATGAGGTTGATGGTGCGCGACGAGTACTCAGCGAACGGGATCGAGTAAATCAGCTGCAGTAGGTAGTTCTGGTGCTCAGGCGAGAGGCTGATTGAGATGGCGCCCAGGACTTCGTACACGGCCGGCTCGGTGTGCTGCGTGGCAGTGGCGCGCCACATCATGTCCAAGTGAGCTTGGTTGAGGAACTTTTCAGTGGCCATGAAGCGCAGCAGCCCCTTGGACCGCTTGATCAGCTCTGGGTGCATGTCCGATTGCTTCGACTGGAACAGGCGCTCGATGATCTGGTTCTCCTGGATCCACGCCAGCAGGAATCGGGTGTCCATCCACCGTGCCGCCTGCGGCATCCTGTACGCCGGGTTCGCGTAACCGCCGTAGGTCGTGTCGTCCCATTGGTGGTACGGCCGCCGCTGTGCCATCGAGATTGCCTCTTCAATATACGACAGCCCATGCAGCCTTTTTGCATAGACGGCGTCCAGAGCCCAGTCAGTCCAGCGGAGAAAGAGATGACGTTTTAGTCAAGGTTGAGGTGGACGAACCGTTTCTCGAGGTTGGTCGAGCGGAAACACTTGAGGGCAAAGGCAAGAGAAAACTTTTCGGTTTTCTCGTAGGTCTCGGTCGGGGCGTACTCGCGGATGATGGCTTCAAAGTGCCGCACGATCTCCTCGACGTCTTCCTTCTTGACATTGCGCAGCTCCTCATCGCTCAGGCCCAGCAGGATGCTGAAGACCACTTCCAACTGCGGTAAAAAGTGCTTCTGGACTGACGGGATGAGGAATTCTCTCATCTGCCGCACGACCACGAGAACATGACGCATGAGTCATATGCATAAAATGAGAATAAACTCGATACGGAAGGGACGCCATGGTGACACGCTGGATGCACAAGGTCACACGTGCCTTGTTCCAGGCCATCACGTGCAGCTTGATGAGAGGGACGGAGGGGTAGGGCTCGGTGGTGACTCGGTTCACCATGGCGTTGAGGCCGTCCTTGTTGACAAAGTAATTGATATTATAGACCACAAATCGCGCTCCACGAATCATTTTCTGGTGCAGACGAAGAGAATGAGACTAAGTGGTACAAAGCTATTAAGTCAGATGGTTCATGTACCGACAGCACAGCAAAGGGCTTGAGTGGCTCCTCGGTCTTGTTTTCTTCATTGTGAGATTGCAGTCGAGCATATAGCAGGTCCTGAATGGATGGATCCAAGCCAAGGAACAGGTGAGCGAACAACACCGCGCTTCTTGTCAGCCAACGACGAGAAGCAAAGTAAGTGGGATCAACATCGCACCTCCTTGTCGAGGGGATGGTCATAAATGGCCCGAGTATCATCAAAAATGCGGTTGAGTGTCTCAAGCAGCTCGAGGTCGTCATTGGGTATGCGAGCGATGATAAGGTCCAGCACGCGCGTGAAGAACTCGTTGGTGCGCAGGAACTGGTCGTCATTTCGGAACCTGACATGATAACACAAGGTTGTCACCAGACAAGCGAATTCAATTTCGATTGAATCGTTGTGGACGGCACTACACGATCTTGAAGGCAAGAGAAAAGACTGGCACGCACCTGCGCCTGGTGAGAACTCTCACAACTGTGGGCAGAGCCTTGTGCAGGAAGTAGGCCTGGTGCTCGCGGCTGAGCGAGCAGTTGCCCTGCAGCAGGCTTGCAATCACGCCCTCCAATCGAATAAGATGTGGTGTAGGGTCAAATGGCTCTAGACATGGGAAGTTAGTGTGTGAATGGACTATAGTCGCGTAAACCTGCCACCAAGAAGCAGCCGTACCTCGCTCTACTTCTTTCTGCATCTCGTCGTAGCGTTTCTCGTAATTAACATCATCCATAACCAGCGCAGGATCGATTTGCATCGTTTCTTGCTGCTGGGGCACCACAGCCACTGCCACCGCCTCTTGAGGCACGTTGGCGGGTGGGGCGCTCGGAGCAGCAGCTTCGCCAGTCCCCTGCACCTGTTCGCTCATCGTTTCCTGCTGGGTCGAGGAACTTCACAAGGGGCCTGATGTTGTAGACAAAGGGGGCAAGTCAAGCCAGGATGCCCACCCAGGACTCACGAACAAAAAGAGGGAGCTGTGCTACCTCTTTCTAACGAAGAGGGGTTGTAATCCACCCAGCCGAAAGCCAAAAAGTTGTCACCCTTCCCACAAGAAGACGCGTCTGCAACCGGCCCAGCAAATTGCCTGTCTCGTCTGCAGCGAAATTTGTGGTGCCGACAAAAGGGAAAACAAAAGAAAAGGGGCTTTGAATCCTTTGGGTGAACAAACTTCGACGAATCCGGCTGGCGATGATGGAAGAAACAAAAAAAATGTACAGGAGAGGCGAAGACGTTACTACAGCTCGTTGATGAATGCGTACTCCTTCTTGATCTCTTCCTCCTCCTCTGGGGTAAGATCGTTGGCGATTCCAAATTTTTGTCGAATTTCTTCCGGCGTCGAACAAGCTCGAATCTGCTTGCCCACCGCAGTGCCTGCAACAGGACGATTATGAGAATATTAAGGCAAGGGAAAGATAAAACTTGAACGTTTGTGGCGTACAGGCGAGTTCGAGGAGAGGCTTTATGTCCAAGTAGTTCTGCATGCAATGCGATTAGGGTGTGGTGTAAGGGCTGGAGCGGGGAGGGGGGGGCAGCGTACAGCTGCAAGGATGAGTTGGTACAGGGTGGCTTGCTCCACCTCACAAAACGCTCGATCCCATTCGAGCACACCATCGGCACCACGTTGTTCACTCGGTGGATTGGGGTTGGCGTGGTGCCACTTACAGTACTCGAGCACTTTAGCAAGAGTGGCCCGGTTAATGTTGGGGAGGGGGATCGCGCTGCTTGGATCATTCGATTCAGTTCCTGATAGAACGTGCACATCCTCCAGCATGAGGGCTATCGTGAGCGACATCTTCGCCACCTCAAGGGGCACCGTGAACAGTTCTCCATCTGCGCTCTCCAGTTGCACCGACATGGTGGTCTCTCTTGTCTTTTCCGCAACAGCTTTTCTTTATGAATAACTTTTTTGCTTGCAGCAAGAACTCGCGAAGGCGTCGATGTCAAACACAAACGGGCGATGCCCAAAGTTGAAGCTCACCGTCTGGCCGCGATTTCTCATCGCCACGCTCGGATGGAGCAGCAGCGCGTCGTTGCTGCCCCGCACCTGCCTCCTCTCTTGGTGACTCAACTGCAGAGCCGTCCCTAAGTGCACCAGTGTCAAACGTGAGCACGGTGTGGCCATCATGTGATGATCTGCCCATGCTCATACCAAGGCACTGGCCGTTCTGGGTGAAGAAGATGGTGTCGGAATCGAAGATGTATCCGCAGCCCACCACGTATCCATCTACAAATCCGAGGTCGTTGTATGGTGCTGACGACGCGTTCGACAGGCAAAAGAACACACGACCGTCGTCGCCGTGATATCCTACCGAACTGCTCGGTCACCGTAGATAAGAGTCTCGCAATTTGCTGTGGTGGGAGTGAAGAAAGAGCACGTACTCGGGCCGCCAACCGATATGACCTACGGAGTAGCCGCTCGTTGCCAGACCCACCGACATCAGGCGCCGCTCTCCGACAGCTGTAACAGTTACTTCAAAGTATCCCATGCGCAAGCTTCCTGGCAGTGTTGGTCGTGCCTGTAGCGCCACACTCGACTGGGCCACCTGCAACCTAATTCAAACCAGTGCCAGGCCCGATCGCTTATACGAGTGCCAAGCCAGCAGGGAGGCGGTACCAGTGCGTCAAGATAAAAGTAGCTCAGCTCGACGTCATTGGTAACAGTGAACTCCCCAGCGCCACTTTCCGACAGCGTGCCTTGATGAGCGTGCTTGCCATAAAGCTGAACCTGGACCCCTTCAAGCCCTTCGGTATGGCGATTGGCGCATGGGGAATGGTAGAACCGATACCTTGATAGAGCGCACGGAGAGCGGTGATGCGCCAAGCGAACAGCGCTTTCCATCGATCGTCAAAGGCATCATCACGAATGCTGGTCCCTTCTGCTGGCTCCGCAGCGAGCGAAGCCAACAAGTCATGGTGGCGGTAGAGGTTCTTCCACAAGCCATTGTCTGCATTCGGTAGATGTGGGTGAGCCATAACTCGCTAACGCAATGAGAAGAAGAGTGCAGTACCGTGGGCCAAGAGACACAGAGCGCGGCAGGTGAGACCCATGCCAAGAAGCAGGTCGCGAGGTGCCAGTCGGCCAAGCACCATAGGCACGAGCACCTCATGCGGCAGCCACCCTAGAGGTGGCGGCAGCGTAGCCCTTTCCGCCCAGCGAGACGACACAGTTCGCGAGCGGAAGGTATCAAACGGCCCTTGCTCTTCGGCCTCCATCTTGACGCAGCAAATGATTTTAAAACGAAAAAACGATTCAATCAATCAAAATAATTGCTGAAAACTTGTGTGAGCTTCGGGCCGAGATGGACGCACCAGGAGAGAACCTTCATGCGAGGCATGAGGAAGCCACGCGACATGTGTGCATTGTGGGCGCAGTTGGGCACGGCAAGTCTCACCTGTTCCGTACGCCCCGCCCATGTCCCCCCCCCCGCGCTTGGTTGTGACCTCCATACCTGTAGGGTCTCTCGTAGATGGCACCTGCGGAGCTGGTGAAGCACCTTCCGATCCGACACCGCTTCCTTCGTGTCGCCTGCGACGGCTCGTGTGGACGACCAGCCCAACCAGGCCTGGCAATGAGGGTGGTCCACAGCAGCTTGTAGTCAATCTCATCGACACACCTGGCCACGTTGACCTCTCAGCAGAGGTGTCTCTTCTTAAGCCGTTTATCGCCTGCATGTGCATGCTCACTAGGTGAGCTCAGGTCAACGGAGCCGTGCGCGTGAGCGACGGCGCCCTTGTGGTGGTTGACTGCTTAGAAGGCTTGCGGCACCGCACTCGTACGATCCTCCGGCGCCTCATGTCGGAGCATGTACGCCCGGTGCTGATCCTCACAAAACTCGACAAGGCCATCCTCTACGCCAAGTTGGTACGCTTGAAGAACCTTGAAGAGTGTCGTCCTCACAAGCTAAGCCCCGCAGAAACCTGAGGCGCTCTATGCGCGACTATGTGGAATCATCGAAGCGTTCAACCACGCAGTAGCCGAGTTTGCGCCTGATTGGAGCGAGGTTGCCTCGGTTGATCCCCTTGCCGGCTCTGTCGTCTTCGCAAGTGGCCACTACGGCTGGTGCGGCGCCTCTTGCCCCTCCCCTCCCTCTCAAATCTATGTCCACCGCTAACAAGCAGGAGGGCCTCGCCATGCAATTGCAGGGGCTTTACGCTGAGCTCGTTGGCTCACAGATGGCGTTTGGAGAAGCGACTCAAGCGTCTGTGGGGCGATCACTTCTACGACCCAAACACAAAACAGTGGTACGAGCGCAACAAGCCCTGGTCAAACCAGCTCGTGGGCGCGCTCTGAAGCTAGATGGCGTTGTAAATGCGCATGCGGGTAAAGCCTCACCGTAGGCGAGTCTTTGTCGACGGGCCAGCGGCTGCCGCGGGCCTTTTGCCAGTTTGTATTGCGCCCGCTATACAAGCTTCTGCGTGCATGCGTTGGCGGGCCCGACACTCGGCCTATGCTCCACCAGCACTTGCGCGAGTTGGCCATCAACATTGATCTGCCCGCGTTGAGCGACGTCGAAGGAAGCGGGGAGTTGATGGGGTGGGTCATGCCTCAAGTGCTCCCGCTCTCTGCGGTTCGTTCAACGCACGAACCACCAGCGAGCAATTCTCTCGCCGCCCAGGCACTTCTAACGCATGTCCGTGGGGGCGTGACCAGGCGATGGCCGAGGTCATCGGGCGGCTGCCCTCGCCGAGCGAAGAGCAAAGCCAAGTGGCGCGCCTGTTGAGGTCGGTCGGCGGTCGACCGCCTTGCGTCTACGCTTCGATCACGCTCCATGTGCGCCTTCTCTGCCGCCGCCCCGGTGTCGACGAGCCACGTCTATGACAACGTTGTTTTTGGTTCAGAACGTGGCAGATCTGCCTCGGCTGGTTGCCGCCCTGCAGCGGCTGGTCCGCACACATCCGGACGCTGATCAGATCTCCTACCAGGGCGACTATTACATCGCCGGGCAGGGGGAGTTCCACATGGAGATCCTGTGCGACGCCCTCGCCCGCGACCTGTGCACACCCCAGGGCACGGCCCGGTTCACGCGCGGGCCTCTCGAGTGCGCCTACCGCGAGACGGTGACGGCACACGCGAGCCAGGTGTGCATGGCCAAGTCGCCCAACCGCCACAGCCGCCTGTGGCTCACGGCCGAGCCTTTGCCCGACGGGCTCGCCGACGCCATTGAGCATGGAGCTGTCGATGTGCGCGATCCCGACCCCAAAGCACTTCAGAGCTGGGGCATCGAGGTCGGCTCCTTCTCCCTTCTTCTTCTTCTTTCGCATTATTCTGGCTTTCTCTGGCGACAACTGATGTCCACGAAACCCGCAGGACTCGCGACGGGTCTTGTGCTGGGGCCCGATGGTCATGGAGGCAGACCACTTGCCTGGAGCGCCCTCGGGCACCAACGCGCTGATCAACGCGGTGTCGACGCCATCGACGTACATCCGCGAATGCCAGGACATCATGAGAAGCGCCTTTGAGAGGAGCATGCAGGAGGGTGTCCTGTGCGGCGATCCCGTCTATGGCGCGCGGTTCAACGTTCAAGACCTGATTCTCACAGCCGACGCGATCCACCGGGGGGGGCACGACTCCTCCTCCTTTCCTTACTTTCATCAGTCTGAACAACGCATGCACACAGCCGGGCAGGTGATACCAATGACCCGGCGTGCGCTCTTCGCGGCTCAGCTGGCGTCACGGCCGCGACTGATGGAGCCCGTAGCCCTGGTCGATGCGCGCATCAGGCGAAGAGACATGGAGGCCCTGGAGGCCGTCCTCGCTTCGCGTCACGGCCGGTTGTTATCCGCAAGCGGATTGCTCTCCAACACCACCCCCGACGACAGCCAAATCGTGGAGGTCCAGGCCCTGGTGCCGCTTGAGGAGTCCTTTGGCTTGGCCTCAACCCTCGCCTTCGGTGCGTCTTGACTTGGCTCAGAGAGCTCCCTGGAAAACAGGGCTCGCGCCTTCTCCTTCTTCTGATGACTAGGGCGGTCGCGTAGTCGGGCCTGTGCAGTGCGAGCTGGACCACTGGCGCGTGCTGGACGAAGACCCGCTCGATGCGAGCTCGCGTGCAGGGCAGATCGTGCTGCGGAGGCGCCAACGAAGGGGCGTGCGTGTGGCGCTCCCTCGGCTCGACGACTACCTTGACCGTCTCTGAAACAAAAACAGCGCAACAACCAACAACCTCCTTCGCAACTACGCAACAACAGCGGCTGGCTCATGTCGGAACGGCCAATGGCCTGATCGCGAGGAGCGCGGCTTGCAGACGGATGAGATGAGTCCGATCATCGACAACTTAGAGGAAAGGGACCCGCAACGTTCAAGGATGACCGTGGTGTGTGCTATGTTGGAGCCAAGAGAAATGCTAAAAGAAAACACGGAAAGGAAGAGATGAGCGACAGCTGAGGAGAAATGGCAACGGAGGAGGTGATTTATACCGTGGTGGGGTGGGACCAACTCCCGCTGGCCCACTATTCTTCTTATGCTGGCACTTTTCGCACCTTTGTTGAAGAGGCGACTCGACACATTGACATTCCTTCTGCTCCCCGCCTCTCACACAAGTACCGTCCTTCACCCAATTCTATCAATCGTAGTATGCAATCAACGTTCTACAAATCCATGACCACGTGATTTGGCCAGGTATGGCGAATTCGTGCTGCACACGCTCGTGCACGACAGAGAACCACGCGTGACGTTCACGTGCCTCACGGGCGATAGGTTTGCACAACCACTGGCCTACGCCTTCCTCGCCGCCGTCCGCCGCTCCTTCTTCCGCCGCTACTACCCGTTCCAGCTCGACAAGAACACCGCTCTTCGCTGTACGTGCCTCTCTTGCCCTCTTCCTCGTTCTACGCGGGCGTACTGCTGACTAGGGGCGGCCAGACGAGCTGAACGCGTTCGCGCACGACATCCGACGGCTCGTCAAGAAGTATCGCGAGTCCAAGTTCATCAAGCGCATGAAGGTCGTCCTTGTCCCTTGTTTCTTGTCCTCCTCTACGCGAACCTCATAATTGGCCACTTACACGGCTTGTGTGTTGTGTATAGGAGGAGGAGAGCCGGGGCGAGCTCGTGGAGCCTGTGGGCATGATCAAGCTGGACGAACTCTACCCGGGCCTGCTCGAGAAGCCCCTCATGGTCCGCCACCTCCAGGACCCGGCCCTCCAGCTGCGCGGTACTGTCCAGCCCTCCTCTCCTCCACCACTACTCTGCACCGTGGTCTTGGCGGCTGAGTCGTGCGCTGCGTGCATGTGCGGGCGGGCGTATGCAGGGGCGTCGCGCAAGTCAAGCACGTTCTTCCTGTCGCAGTTCCTCATCCGACATCCGTTCCTGACGATCGGCCTCTTCATTTTTGCCGCCGTCGTCATCTTCATCTATTTCGTCGTCCTCGTGCCCCTCTGTGGCAACGACCTCCAGGTGCGGCCTCCCGTCCCCCTGCGCAGGCCCCCTTCGCGCTGTTTCTCACACTGTGACGTCTCTCGCACACAACAGAAAGTGGGCGACAACGGCAAGCACGTGTGCTGGATCAACTGATTTATGTGATTTATTTATTAACTTTATTTATTCAAAATATAAAACTGAAAACTCAAGCGCATATGGTTATCGGCGAGCGCGAATACACCACTATCACCTCTTACAGTCGTTCTCTGCTCAGAGCCGGGCCTTGCGCAGTCCCACGCCGTCGCCTGTGCGCAGCAGAAACCACACGAGATGAGCCTCAGCTTGTTTGACAAACAAAGGAGCTCAAGACTCTTTTTTATTTGTTCATTTATCTATTGTTGTTGATTTTTTGATTTAAATTAATGAATATTCGGGGGGGGGACGAACCGTCGTTCTCCTCGATGAAGAAGTCCGGCCAGAACTCCTTCGTGCCGGGCACGTAGGCGTAGCGATCAAAGTTGGTCTCGCCCACGGCGCGCAGCACCTTCTCGTCGACAAAGAAGTTGCCCTGTGGTGCCAAGCGGCAGTCAGTCAGCCAAGATCTTGCGTCCTAAGTTGTTCGGCCTTCCCCCTGCCCTCCCCAAGAACGTACGGTGCACTCGGTGGAGGGCGAGGTGAGGATGTAGAAGGCGGCGTCGCCCATGATCTCGGGCGTGCGGCACTGGCGCATCAGGGCCTCTCCGCCCAGCACGTTCTGGATCGCGGCCGTGGCTGCACTCGTGGCCCCCGTCATTGCCTCAGCTCAGCAAAACAAATCTCTTAAAATAAAATAAAAATAAATGAATGAATGAATAAATAAATAAAGATAACCAAACTTGGGTGTACCGATGCCGGTCTTGGGCCACAGGGCATTGACGGCGATGCCGCGGTCCTTGAACTCAGCGGACATGCCGAGGACGCACATGGACATGCCGTACTTGGAGATCGTGTAGGCCGTGTGGTCCTTGAACCACTTGGCGTCGATGTTGAGCGGCGGCGAGAGCGTCAAGATGTGCGGGTTGCGTCCTGATGCGCGTTGTTAAAGAGTTGAAATAAACTAAATAAAAATAATACTATTAATAAAAAAAGGTGGATACCCTTCTTGGCGCTCTCGAGGAGGTAGGGCAGGCAGGCCTGGGAGGTGATGAAGGTGCCGCGCGTGTTGACGCCCTGCATAAGGTCATACCGCTTGACCGGGACGTCCAGCGTTCCTGTTGTGCGCAACGCACAAGATCCCGGAATCAATACGGAGCGTGACGCCAAGGTGTGTGCGCTGCTGGGGCGTACCCTTGGGGAAGATGGCAGAGGCGTTGTTGATGCAGATATCGATCCCACCAAAGTGCTTGGCGCCCTCTTCGACAGCCTTCTTCACATCCTCCTCGTTTCGAATGTCGCAACGGATAGCAAGCGCCTGCACCACGCCACGTACGTATTTAATATACAAATATTATTTAAAGTAAATGAGACGTGCACGAAGCTGATCAACCTTGCCACCAGCGGCTTCGATTTCTTTGGCGGCCGAGAAGATGGTGCCAGGCAGGGACGGGTGGGGCGCGTCCGTCTTGGAGGCGATGATCACGTTGGCACCCTCCTTTGCCGCCCTGCCGCAGCAACCACCAGTCAAGTGGACCAAACATCGATTCAGCATTCGTGGCGAAACCGCCAATGGGGCTGTAGAGTATGCTGAAGGGTCACGCACCTGAGGGCGATGGCGAGACCGATTCCGCGGCTGGCGCCTGTGATGAAGATGGTCTTGCCCTTGAGGCCCAGGTCTTTGGTGCTGCTCATCCTTCCTTGCTGATTATGTCTTTAGTCCAGTGACTATGAGCGGCGTGTGTGCTGGTGTCGCGACGCTTCCCCAACAAGAAAAAAGAGGGAAATAAATTTCCTCAACGGAATAAGAAAAGGTTAATTAATTCAGATACAAAGAAGAGCAACTCTCCCTGAGCAACAGAACAGCCCAGTTGGATTGCGCACAAAACAGCAAAAAGCTGTATCCGCGACACACCCTCTGTGCCAAAGTTTCTTCAAGGAAAGAGGAGACCTTTTGAGTTGTTCGTCTTCTGCAGTTCCCTCTCTCGACAGCAACTCGAGCATGGATGTGTCTCGCACGAGGAAGCTCTCGGTGGTGGACACGGACTCTACCAGCTCCGCTCCCTCTGCTCCCATGGGGCGGAGACGCAGTGCTAGCGACGGGGGCAAGGGGGAGTGGCGCGTCGCCATTTGCGCCACCCACAGACGCCAAACCACACCCGATCAGTGGACCCTCGTACTTGCTCTCCCCCTCCCTTTCCTTTCCTTCCCTTCTCTTTCGTTCTTTTGTCGCTTTTTTGTCCCTTTCGTTCTTCTTCATTTATGAGGCGTCCTTTCGTTGCTTCTTTAACAAATACCATTTATCTTGTCCGGACGCAGTACTTTGAAGTGGCCGTGGAGAATGACGACTACACCTGGAGCATCCTGAAGAGCGAAGGCCAGTTTGAGGAGCTGCAAAACTTGGTGCGCGCCGCCCTTACGCGTAAACCAGCGCACCTCTTCCGCCACCAGCGTAACGCTGACCTCACGGCTTTGCGGTGCGGCGATTCTTCAGTTCCTGCGCGATGAGGGCAAGAAGAGCTTCCGGCGCTGCGGGCGCGGCGCAAGCACCTACCTCCAGGCCTTCGAAGTCATCGACCCGTTCTTCGTCGAGACCAGGTCCCGATCCCCTCCGCTCTCTTGCTTCTCTCTCTTGGAAAAAGTCTCACCCAACCACACCTACAGGCGCCGGACGTACGAGAGCGTGCTGAAGGCGTTCGTTCTCTTCGCGTCAAACAAGTCGATCGACTCTGCGACCGCGTCGGCCCTCTGGACCTTCCTCGATCCCGGCTACGAGGTTCGCATTCCTTTGCTTTTTTGATTTACATTTGTCGCCGTTTGGATGTCTCACGTTCAATGTCGCGAGCCGAGTGCAGAAGTCGAGCATCTTCCTGGACACGTACCAGAAGGAGGGCCCCATCTTCTTCTACAAGCGGAAGCTGAGCAAGTGGGAGGCCCTGTGGGTCTACCTCAAGAACGGCTTCCTCTGCTTAAGCCGCGTTCAGGGCGAGAAGCGGTGCCGCAAGTACATCCCGGTCCACCATTCCGTCCTGACCGTCGCCGCGGGGACAGACCTCCAGGGCAAGTTTGGCATCGTCCTCACCACTGGCACCTCCCTCAACAAGGTCGGCCTTACCGTCGCTTTCGTTCTTCTTTTCGTTTTCGTTCTTTTTGACGTGTTGCCGCTGGCTGCAGACGTTCCGGTTCGCCTTCAACACGCTGGCCGAGCGCAAGTCGTGGATGATGGCCATCTACGAGGTGCAGGCGCGCTTCTTCGAGTTCAACCCCTTCCGCGAGCCCATGGGTGATGAGCAGGACGAGGCCGCCGGCGACACGGCGCCCCTGCCGCCCGGAGCTGGCCGCGCCCCGCCGCTGGGCCAGTCGGACCCGCAGTACTCGCGCTCCCTGCCGGCGCTCAACCAGCACAGGCCCACGGCCCTCTCGGCCTCGGCTTCGGCGTCCTTCCCCGCGTCGGCCGTGACCATGAGGCCGGGCATGGCCTCCTCGGCTTCGTCGCCATCTCCCTCGCCGTCGTCCTTGTCGCCATCGCTGGCCTCTTCCGTGTCCCCGGCGCCGTCGTCCGTCTCCTCGCCGCTGCTGGTGCGATCGCCAATCGCGACAACAGCGACGTCGACAACGACCTCGCACAGGGCGGCCACCATGCGCCCATCGTCTCCGCCCAACGTCGCCGCGGCCGCAGCCGCGGCCGCCACAACGCGCTCGGCCCGGGGACCGTCGCCCTCGTCGGGCGCGACGGCCGCGACAGCCGCGACGGCTCCTGTGTCGATCCCAGGCCGGAACGGGAGCCCCGCCCTCCGGCCCGGCGTGTCTGCGGCAGCCACCAAGTACCTGGCGGCGACTCAGTCCGACGCTGCGTCGTCATCGTCGTCGTCGTCGTCGGGTCAGAAGTTGTCGCCAACCTTGCCGTCGTCGGCGTCGACGTCGCCGCCGACCTTTCAGGTCCGCGCCGCGCTGGCCCAGCAGGCCACCCAGCCGGGCTCGCCCCCGCGCGGCGTCCCGCGGGCCGGCACCAAGAAGCTGCCCGCAGCGCCGCAGACCTCGTCCTCCTCGCCGTCGCTCTCGTCGTCTTCGCCGCGGTTGGTCAACGGCCAACTAAGCAGCCTCGCGTGCAAGCACCCGTCCCAGCGCCTGTCGCCCGAAGAGATGCGCCTCCTGTGGGACTCGCTCGACGAGGACAGTGCGTCTCGCCCTCAGCTCGCTGCGCCGCCGCTGCCGCCATTAACCACGAATGCTGCGTGCAGAGGAGATGCTGTACGACGCGCGGTCGCAGGACTCGCGGACGCTCGAGGGCCGGCTGAAGATGAAGGGCCGCACGCTGGGCCGGTGGAAGGAGTACCTGTTCCGGCTCGACCGCCGCGCGGGGACCATCACCTACAACCCGCCCGGCGGGCCGGTCAAGGACAAGCGCCGCATCCCGCTCCAGGGCGCCTCCGTGACCGAGGCCGACGCCGACGGCCTCTACGCGTGGAGCGTCGTGTTTCCGTCCAGCAGGACCTACACCATCGGCGCCGAGACCGAGGCCATTCGGCTCGAGTGGATGCGCGCCACGCAGGACACCATCAACCAGATCCTGCTCGTCGAGCGGGTATCTCTTTCCTTCCTCTTTATGACTCGTGGCTTCTTCTCGACGCGATGTTTGTCGTCGTCATCATCGCGCCAAAGACTGACGTGTGTGTCGCGCCTTTGGCTCGCTGCAGGAGGCCGCGCTGCACCGCAACTCTGCACAAAACGAGCTTGACGACGTTTCTTCGCGTTCGTACTTTCGTTCTTCTTTCATGTTTTTTATTTATTTATTTATTTTCGGCTTTAATTAATGATTGTTTTAAAATTAATATTTAATGGTAATACTAAAATAATTAAAAATGTTGACGGTGCAGGATCGAGTTCGATGGACTACCCGAGGGCGACGTCGGCCGACGGGCAGGTGATCAAGGCGGCCACGCTCGAGGCGCTGGTCAAGCACCTCTTCTCGCCCGAGTGCGACCTCATCTTCTTCAAGACCTTCCTCCTCACCTACCGCTCCTTCACCAAGCCCGAGAACTTCTTCGACATCCTCAAGCGCTGGTTCCTTCACTCTACCCATTTTTGCTCTTTTTTTTCATTTCTTCACTTTTTAAAAAGATCAATTTATTCATTTTTATTTCAATTCTTGTTGGCACGTCTGCAGCTATGCCACGGGGTCTGTGGAGGTCTCCCCGACGTCGACCAACTCTGCGAGCTCGACGTCGCCGGCGCCGACCGCGCAGGGCGGCAAGCGCGGGTCCCTCTCGGGCGGCATCGCGGCCAAGTTCCCGCCGGCCACCAGCACGCAGGCCATCGCCCTCGTCTCGCCGCGGTGCGTCTCCTCGCCCATGATGATGATGATGATGATGAAGCTGATGACGGTGATGACGATCGCGCATTGACTCAACGGCGGGCCGCCGCGCAGGGAGCCGACGGCCCGGCCGCGCGGCGGCACGTCGAGCGAGAACGGCGGCGGCAAGTCCGGCGGCGCGGCGACGACGACAAAGAAGAGCGACGACAAGCTGCGGGCTATGCAACAGCGCGTGTGCGTCGTCCTCAAGCAGTGGATCATGGTCGGCTATGCCGACTTCTCGAGTACGATCCTGATCCTCCTCCGTCTCGGCGATCATGCGCGCCCGCAGAAAAAACTCATGTGGGCGGACAACAACAGTGAAAATGAAGTCGGCGATGCTGGCCTTTGTGGAGGGCCAGATCACGAGCGACTACGCGCTGGTGAAGGAGACCAAAGAGCTACGCGCTGTCCTCCAGTACCAAATGGGCAGCGAGGCCGCCCGCAAGTCCATTTTCGGCGCCGTACTTGCCCCCCCTCTCTCCTTTCTCTTTCGTTCTTTTTTGTTTCGAACAAAAACGAAAACGAAACCATAAAATCGTTTGGGGGGGGGGGATGCTGGGCCAGGCGTCGGGGCCGGACACGCGATTGTTTGAGGACATATCGGTGGAGGTGGTCGCGCAGCACCTGACCCTCCTCCAGTTCGAGTACTTCCGGCGCATTCGAGTACGCCACCGCCACATGCAGCCGTTCTCCCTCTCTCGAAGTTGATGATGATGAAGGTGTTGACGTCCCCCGGGGGGGGGGGTTGGGGGAATGGACCAGGCGCACGAGTTTTTGAATCAAGCGTGGAACAAGCCGCCCATGAAGACCATCTGCGCCAACCTCCTGCGCTCCATCGACCACTTTAACGAAGTCAGCAACTGGGTCCGTCGCGTCTCCTCCCGCTCATGTGGGCTCTCTGCTTACGACAACGCACGCACAGGTGGTGAACATGATCCTGCGCGAGTCCGCGCTGCCCGACCGCGTGCGGCTCCTGGGCAAGATGATCCAGATCGCCGAGACGCTTCTGCGCCACAACAACTTCTGCGGGGTGATGGCCTTTGTCGCGGCGCTCAACTCGGGCGCCATCTCGCGCCTCCGCCGGACGTGGGATAAGGTCCCCTCGTCCCAGCGTCGGGTGCGTGCGCGCCGCCATCCAGCCGCTTCTCTCTTCTCTCTCTTCTCTCTTTGTCTCCACTTGGTCCCCCCCCCAATGTTGTGGCTGACGACTGGACCGTCGTGGCGCGGGGACGACAGGCGTCGGACAAGCTGACGGAGCTGTTCTCGCCGACGCAGTCCTTCAAGAACTACCGCACGGCCCTGCGGCGCGCCTCGCGGCCCGGCTGCCCCTACCTGTGCGCTGTTTTTCTTTTTCTTTTATATTATTTTCTCTGGATTTTAACAATTCGGCTGATTGGGCATGCCTGGGCCGATCGTATGGGGCGACGGGCGCGTAGGGGCACGTTCTTGATGGACCTGGTCTACCTGGAGGAGGTCAACCCGGACACGATCATGAGCGGCGCGAAGGAGCTCATCAACTTTGGCAAACGACGCGCCATCTACGAGGTCATCTCCCAGATCCTCTTCTTCCGCGACGAGCCCTACACCTTCAAGGTTCCTTCCTCTCCCTCCCCCTTCTTTCTTCCGCTCTTCTTGCGCTGATGTTGATTTGGTCGCCACGCGCGCAGCTGGACCAGGGCGTGGGCGACATGTTGGTGGCGATGATGCAGGCCTCGGACATCGTGTCCGACTCGGTGCGGCTCGACGAACTCAGCCGCCAGGTCGAACCGCCCGCCTCCTCTGCTGGCGCCCGTCCATGAGAAGCTCAGGGCAAGAAAGGGCCTCAAGCTTGAAGTTCTGTAAAATTGCAGCTGCTATCTCATTTCTTATTTATTTATATATTTATCTTTTAATAAAAGAAAAAGTATTACTACATGTCACAAACCGCGGCTCAGTCTCGCTCCTGCTCGTCGTTGTCCTCACGCTCCTCTTCATCGTCATCCTCGCCCTCGTCATCTTCCTCCTCCTCCTCCTCCTCATCATCCTCGTCCTCCTCCTCGGCGAGCTCCTGCTCGAGCCGTCGGATCTCGGCTTCGATGTCCTCCGCCTCCTGCTCCGCGTTCTGCGCCTCTCGCTCGCTGCGCGCCCCAACACACGCGCTCACGTGAGCCACAGCCGCGTACAACACACGACAACAATAACAACAACATGCGAACCTCTCCTCGAGGAGCCTCTTGGCCGCCTGCGTGCCGTTGTCGTCGTCATCGAGGTAGGCCGGCCGCTTGACGCCGCCCGAGAACACGCCCTCCACCATCCGCCGCTTGGCCTCGAACGTCGTCTTCTTGGCGGTCGATGTCGCCGTCGCCGTCGCCGCCGCCGCCGCGGGCTGCGTGCGCGGGCTGCGCTGGGGGCTCGGCGGCATGCGGCGGGGCGGCTCGATGTCGTGCGGCACGATGGCCCGCATCACCACCACGTCGTCGTCGGGCGCCATGCCAGACGCATCATTGACAGCCGCCTCGGGCTCGGCCTCAGGTTCAGGCTCGGTCACCTGCGCCGCGACGACGGGCGCAGCGGCGTCGACGAGTGCCTCGTCGTCATCATCAGCAGCGGCGGCGGCGGCCTCTGCCACCACCACGGGCTCGGCCTTGACTGCGTCCTCTTCCTTCTTCTCTTCCGCCGGCTTCTGCGGCTCCTTGCTCTCGTCGTGCTGCGGCTCATCAGCCTGAGGCTCTGGCTCGGCCTCGGGTTGGGCCTGGGACTTGGGTTCGGGCAGCAGAAGGTCTGGCGCCGCGGGCTCGACATCCTCGTTGGACGACCTCCGCTGTTTCTTTTTTCTCTTGGCGGTCTTGTTGACCGCGACGTAGCTCGCCAGCGGATGCTGTGGCTGCGGTTGCGGCTCGGACTCGGGTTGGAGCTGAAGCTCAGGCTCAGGTTGCAGGGTCTCCGCTACCGTCAGCGGCTGCGGCTGTGGCTGCAGCTGTGACGGCGTGGCCGTGCGCTGACTCGGTTGGGCACCTCGAGCGGCTGGGCTGGCCGAGGTCGCCGCACTCGGCGGGGAGGGCGACGCTGGCGTGAGGGGCGTAGCCGCCTCGCCGCGTTGGTGGGGCGTGCGCTTACGCGGCGCAGGTGCCGACTGACCGCCACTATTGCTTCGGCTACGTTTTGTGGTTGATGGAGATCCATCTCCACCTCCGCGCTTCTGCGGTGGAGGGCTCTGTCGAGCACGAGAGGACTCTATATTGGAACGAAGTACAACGACACGACACAAATGAGACCACGAATCGGTGCGAATCTTGCGGAAAGGGGACGAAGAAGGAAGTGACACCACGCGAGGAACGGGAGCCGAGCAGGGGACGCGTATCATCGAGCGGTTCGGCAACCTCAGCTGAAGGACAGCAGCCCATCTTCCTAAGGGGAGGCAGCACTTCACAACCAGCGCTCTGGCGTTGCTGCGGCGTTCGCCAAGGTCGCCCTTGCCCTGATTTATCCCGGATCTCAGATCATCTGGCCGGAAATAAAAATGCGATAAAAATGAAAAGAAAAACGAAGTCCATCTTGAACGTTACAGCATGCGATCGATTGCGAAGCGAACTCCAGTGTCACAAGCTTTCCGCCATGCGACACGCGCCGAACAAACGCTGCTGAGCCGGCGGGGTATGGCGACTGCGCTGCAGGGCATGCTGGACTACGATGGGTTCAAGCGTGCGGTCGAGACTGACGAGATCGACACCGTGATTGTGGCCTTCACCGACCTCACTGGACGTCAGCTCGGTAAGCGCTACGACGCCGAGTATGTTTTGGACCACTATCACGACTTTGAGTCGCACGCCTGTGACTACCTCCTTACCATTGGCGTCGACATGAACCCCCTTGAGGGCTTCAAGGCCGCGAACTGGTAACAACCCGCTTCCCTCGGTTTATGAAGATTTTTCAACTTCAAGTCGATCGAACGCTAAATTACGCGTTCAGGCAGAGGGGCTACGGCGACTTCCACCTCGTGCCGCGCATGGAGACCCTCCGCCACGCGGCCTGGCTGGACCGCACGGCCTACCTCGTGTGCGACGTTGCCGACCGGTACCACTCTCTTTTGTCCTAAAGGCTTGTAGCTGGACGAAGTCGACCGACGACCTTCTTCTTGCAGAGACACGCACCAGCTGCTTCCCCACGCGCCACGCACGGTGCTGAAGAAGCAAGTCGAGCAGGCACGCAAGGACGGCTTCGGCGCCCTGTGCGCCTCTGAGCTCGAGTACTTTATCTACAACGAGACCTACGAAGCGGCCCACAAGAAGGGCTACAGGAACCTCGCCACGGCGGGTTGGTACAGCGAGGACTACCACATCCTTCAGGTAGCGCCTCCACCCATCATGAGGAGGCTGGGGACAGGCCAAGTGTTGTCGTTGTACTTATTTACACGACTTCATGCAATCGATCCTCTGCTCAGGGCACGCGCACGGAGGACCTGCAGAAGGCGGTGCGCTTCTACCTCAAGAAGTCGGGGATCCCTGTGGAGAGCTCCAAGGGTGAGTTCGGCCGAGGCCAGCACGAGCTCAACGTCGCCTACTCGGACATCCTCACCATGGCTGACAACCACATCCTCTACAAGCAGTGCTTCAAGGCACCACTTCTTCTTTCTTTTTCTCACCTATTTATTATTTTGTATTTCTTATTTACATTTATTTCCACATCTGCAGGAAGTGGCCGAAGCGCAGGGCAAGTGCGTGACCTTCATGGCCAAGCCCCACCACGACGAGGCGGGGTCATCGTGCCACATCCATCTCAACTTGACCTCGGCCGAGACCGGCAAGAATGCCTTCGCCGGCGACAAGGACCTCCAGGGCATAAAGTGCTCTGACGTCTTCCGCCACTTCCTCGGTGGCTGGATCAAGTACACCCCGGGTAGACCTTACCACCTTGCCTTTTGTTCTTCATCTCATCGTGCTCATCTTCGCAACGACCACTACTGCATGACGTCGATGACTGACGACGATGTCTTCCACTTCAGAGATCATGCCGTTCCTCGCACCGACGATCAACAGCTACAAGAGGTACCAGACGGCGTCGTGGGCGCCGACGGGCCTCGCCTGGTCCCCCGACAACCGCACGGCCGGGTTCCGGATCGTGGGCTCCGGCAAGTCGCTGCGCATCGAGTGCCGCATCCCGGGCGCCGACGTCAACCCCTACATGGCCTTTGCCGGGTCGCTCGCGGCGGGCCTCGAGGGCGTGCGACGGGGCATCGAGCCGCCGCCCATGATGTCTGGCGACGCCTATCGCGCCGACGCCGCTTCCGCCGCCAAGGTGCCGTCGACGCTCGCTGAGGCCGCGCAGGCGCTCGAGGAGAGCGCCTTCGCGCGACAGGCCTTTGGCGATGACGTCGTCGACCACTACGCGCACTACTACAAGAAGGAGGTCGAGGCCTTCCGCAAGTCCGTCACCGACTGGGAGAAGCAGCGCTACTTCGAGCAGATCTAAAAGTCGCCAGAGAGAACAGTTCACTGTCAAAGCGAAAGACAAAGAAAGAGCACAGCTCTATTGTTACTGGTGATCCTCACCCACGCACCACGTGTGCCTCAGTGTCCAACACACCGATACCATGGAGCTCGAGAAGATGGAGAGGCGTGTGGGGGTGATGTGACGATGTTCGATATCAGCGTCGAGTCGCGAGAGGAAGTCTCTGGTATGTACATAGGAGCGACGCGGACCTCCGAGTTGTCGCGCAGGCCGATTGAGGAGAAGAGAGAGGCGACTCAAGGCGCGCTGGCTTCATCGAGCTTGCGCTTCTTGCCAAAGTGCATCTTGGCGGCGGCGTAGTTGATCTCACGCTGGAGGTCGGGAGGCAGCTGGGGGTAGGCGTCGCACGTGAGAACCTCGCCAAAGTTGTTAATGATCCAGTTGAAGCAAAAGCCGCGGAGCTTGTGGGCCTGTAGCTGATCGGCGGTCTGGAAGATGGTGCACACGTTGTCGATCGAGATATTCTGGAGGATGAAGTTCTCGCAGAGCGCACGCAGGCGCGTGAGCTGGTACTGGTCCGCCGCCATGAACAGGCCCACGACGATATCGCCGGTGATGTTTGCGGTGTCGGTGTAGAGGAACTCTACCACGAGAGAGAGCACCTCGTATTTGATGTCTGGAAACCGAATGTCGGACTGTGTGCTCTCTCGCATCCCTCCGAAAAGCAGCGCCTGAAATGCCTCCGAGCGGCTGGCGAGGATGATCTTGTGCGCGTACAGCTCTCGACCATCGGCTGCTATCAACTTCAAGTCACTGGCCAGAGGCGAGTTGAACATCTTTCTCATATCTTCCACGAGGGTCGACGGAGGTACGTCGACGTGTCCTGCGCATTAAGTTCGTCACTTGTCTCGTCGCTAAAGGCGTCAAAGGTAATCCGTACCCACTGAGTCCGAGTTCATCCACCATAAAGCGCCGACGACGGACCCATGAAGCTTGTTGGGCGAGACATCAAAGATCTTGTCGCCCACGCCCTCAGTAACAGGCCAATGCCCGATGATACCACGCTCGGTGCCGGTGATGTGGCCCGAAAGGTGTTGGTTGATCGTATCGGGAGCGATGGCGTGCTTCCAGAGGGTCACCTGAGAAATGAGCCCCTTGAAGCGAGTTCGTGTCCCCTTGTCCGGCTGACATGCCTTATCGATAAGCTAACTCGTTCGGTCGAAGTGTACAGGCGAGAAGCAAAAACGCACCTTAAGCTCAACGCCGATGAGTAGTGGCTGGGTGCTGCCCTTGAGCTTACCCTTGACCTGTTGTGTCGAAACAAGCCTTCCGTTTGCATACGTGCACGCTTGCTCGTAGGCAGAGTCGTAGACGACCACAACGTGGGTCCATGTTTGGGCAGGCATGCGCCATCTGCTGCCAATCCATTGCCACCCAGGTCGCTGAAAAGGAGCAAAGATGTGAGCTGGTGTAACGATTGGAGACCAACTGTATGGGAGGACCTTGTTATGAAAGGCCATCGCTATCTCGTCCGAGCGCAGACCAAGTGCAAACGAGCCCTTCTTGGCGAGGAGGTAGCAAGGGTCACTGCATGAAGAGTCGTTCTCACAGTAGACCCAAGCAGCCACAGACAGTTGGCGGTAATCCTCGCTGCTGTTGTAGGGGATTACAACAACGTCTGGGTACTCCTTGAATCGAAGAGCGACCGATGGGGAGACTGCAAATGCACCAGTTGCTTCTTAAGAGGGAAGAGAGCAATGGTTAAGAGGTAAAGAAAGGGTGAATACCGATAGAAGGCATGGGGGCCACATCGCTATCCTACACGATTTGTAGAAGAACAAAACGAAGGAAATCGTGCAGTTAGAGGCGCCCATTTGTCGGAGGGAAGAGGTTCATGCCAAAGTTACCTCTTCCGTGTCCGTGTGCATCGTTGTACAGAAACTGGCGGTGCTACCAACTTGTGTCAATGCAGGCAACTGGATAAGAAAGCAGGGGTGGCGTTTCTTTTTCGCGGCCAAATGAAAATCATTTCTTGTTTCTTTTTGCCTTTTTGTCTTCTCCTGCGATGCCGGTGGTTGGCTGCTTCGTGCTGCCGCACGGGACGCTGCTGTTGAACCCCTCTCAGCCCACCTTCTCCTCTGAGCTGAGTGATGCCATGAACGAAACAGCCCGAATGCTGGTTGAACTCCAGCCCGACCTTGTCTTTCTCTCCACCCCGCATGGCACGGCACTTGATGTTGACTTTGGCCTCTACCTTAACGAGCAAGCTGCAGGCTCTGGTGCCTATGTCCATCATGTGTGTACTTCAATGTACTTTTCTCATGCCTTACCACATGCAGAGAATGAGGGCGGGGAGGAGTATGCCGTGCAAGTACCCTTGGCCCGTGCTCTCACGCTCGAGCTTCGCGACCGCTTGAAGAAGGAATGTGGCCTCAGCGTGTCAGGCGTCACCAGTTATTCATCTTCTTCATCAGCTCCTCTACGATGGGGTGAGGTTGTTCCGCTGTGGTTCATCGAGCAGGCGCGCAAGGCACAGAGCACGGGATTGGGGCAAACAACCAGCCCGGCCTACGTCATCCTCGCCCAGCCGGTTAGGCGATTCGATGGGCCTCTGCAGATGGAAGCCGAGCTGCGTCAGCTGGACGAAGCGGTCTCAGCCTTCTTCGAAGCCAAGACCGAGCGCGTAGTGGTTGTCATAAGCGGAGACCTCGCACACTCGCACTCCCAAAGCCCAGACGCCCTCTACCCGTGGTCTGCCACAGCCGTCCCATTTGGTACCAGACTTCAACCACCGTGATCAGCGGTCCTCCTTCATGTCTCATGCCATTGGATTCAGATGAAGCCATAGAAGCGTGGGCCCAAACAATCAACGAAGAGGCGTTGCGGCGCAGCGGTGAGCTCGTGCAGGACGCGTTAAGCTGTGGCTTCACAGGGTTCCTGCTACTTGACGCTCTTGTGCGGCACCAGCAGCGAGTGTGCGGCAAGCGGCTAACACCTCAGGTCCACCATCGCCAAGCGCCCACCTACTTTGGGATGCTGGTCTCCTCTGTGCTGTTGGCAGACCAATAACCTGTTTATGTTTACTCCACAACTTTGTACGTCAATACCGGCCGCCGTCAACGGTCACAATCTGGCCAGTGGCGTTGCCGTTGGCCTCGGAAGCAAGAAACACGCACGGATCATCCGTGCCACCTCTTCCGGCGTCGACAGCCGCTTGGTCGGTGTCGTGTCTTGGCCTTGTTGGATAACCTGCTGCGGCACCAAACCAGCCAATATCCTCTCGGTGGGGATCAAGCCGGGCCGCACGACGTTGACCAACACGCCCTCTGGTGCAAGCTCTTTGGCCAGCACTTTGCCCACTCCGCGCAGGGCAGCCTTGGCCGTTGCGTAGGGCGCTGAGCCCCACAGACCGGCTTCGTCCAGCGCCGAGCTGACAAGCACGATGCGACCCCACCCATTCTTGCGGATGTGCTCGACTACGAGCTGCAGAGTCAGGTACACGCCCTCCTGTACGATGTAGACCAAGTTGAGTGGGCGAGGTAGCGCTGAGGTGAGGAAGGTCGTAATCGTACGATGTTGGCCTGCAGGACAGGTTGCCACTTGTCCTTTGGCAACGTATGAAATGGTGCATAATCCGCCATGTTCAGCCAAAGGATGGCGTTGGCTATGAAGACGTCAATACGACCCCACTTATTCGCCACAGTCTCTACCGCGGTTCTGATGCTGTCTTCGCTTGTCAGGTCATATTTGACGGCGATTGCCTGTGTGAGAGTATAGTGAGCTACTACGTTGGGGTTTTATCAAGACCTGGCGTTGTACCTCTGCGCCATGTGAGGTGATGGCATCAACGGTGGCTTTGGCTCCAGCTTCATCCGAGCAGAAGGTGACAGCAACGCGGGCGCCAAGCTTACCGAAGAGAATTGCCACTTGGCGGCCAATGCCTGCCGACGAGCCTGTTACGAAGGCCACCTTTCCTTGCAAGCCGAAGTCCATTCGTTGTAGATTGTGTTTCTTCAAGAATGCTGTGTGGTGCTGCCATTAAAGTTTTGTGCTCGAAAGGAGTTGTTCATTGGTGGATCAACTAAAATTGCCGGTTGGTGCGCTCAAAAGGTCGCTCTTTCTATTGGCGCATAATAGTTCCGTAGTAATCGTTGCGACATTCTGCGCCAGAAAAACGCAGTTATTGTAAAAGCCCCTTTGGGCTCGTGGAGCAGGCTCCAGCGGGCCGCCCAGCCGTGCTCGAGTGACTGTCTCGCGAGGTTGCGCCAACGGTTTTCATACTTTGTCGGTTTATTGTTGTTTGGCCCAGCTCGAGGTTCACTCTAGTGCCCCTCGGCCGTCGGCGGCGGGAAGTCTCGCAGGAGGCTCTCAAGAAGCATCGTCTTCGTTCGCTTGATCTTGGCCTCGAACGATGGCGCCGCGTAGGCCCCCCGCTCGGCGTTTATGACTGCAACAAATATCACGCATGATGTCGTTAATTCTCTGCTCCGGCGACGAGACTCAAGCAGAGAAAAGACGCACGTTTGGTGATGAGGAACTCGCGGAAGGCGGGGCCGTGCGCGAACACGAACTCGTCCGGGTCGGGCAGGTGTGGCGAGAACGGCTTCACGCCCTCCTTGTACACGCAGCCCACGCGGTAGGCCACCGTCCCGTTCTCCAAATGCACCGGTTGAACCACGAGGAAAACGTCTGCGTCGGCGTCACGCCAGGGTGAGTCCTGATTGGCTTCCAGTTAAAAGGCGGAGCTCATACGATTAAACTCTGACTTGATGGTGTTGGCCAGGTAGGGCGTAGTGCCGTCGGAGAAGATGAGGACCACGATGTCGTTGCCTGCCCGTGGCCAGTCGTTTGAGTTAGACTTGTCAGGCCATTGGGGAGGCGACTACATAGAAGTACGAGGACGAACCGAGATGGCGTTTGCGCTCGAGCTGCTGGCGGTTGGCGGGGTCGTAGGGCAAGTAAGTCGACACGTGAAACATGATCTCGTAGTCTTGCCACGTCGTGTACACACTGTGCGTTCCCGTCGCACCGTCTGTCGTGGCAGAAAATTGAATTTAAATGAATATTTTTAATAGATTAATATAAAAAAGGTACATTCATATAAAATCATAATTATCAGTATAAAATAAGAAAGAAGATGCGTACAGCGGACGTCGAGGCCCGCGCGGTAGTGTGGCCAGCCCTCGAGCACTACCTTGTCGCCGATCAACGACAGGAACTGCTCGAAGACCTCGCTGCCCTCCTCTGCAGTCGATCGTCAGCCATCAGGAAAGAAAAAGCCAACAAACGTCCATTCGCACCGTTCGAGTACATGTCGGTCTCGCGCAGCTGGCCCTCGCGCGCGTAGAGAATGCCAAACTTGTAGTTGGAGACCACTTGCTTGAGCTCCATCTCCAGCAGCTCCTCGGCCACCTTGTCCTGCGGCCCCAGCCGGTGAAAGTCCACCTCGCCCAGCAGCTGCGGACTCGTGCTCTGCAGCGCTCTTGACGACAGGAACAGGCCACGCGCGGAGAACAGCTTGTCAGCTGGCAAGCCCCACATCGAGCCCATCATGGACAGAGATCACGACGATCACGACGACAACAACGTACTTGAGGAGGCGCTTGCCCGGCGGCCGCCCGGCCCCAGCGGCCAGGCTGCGCAGCCGCTGGCTCCAGGCCACGAGGCCTTGTTTCTCGCCCTGCACGCGCGCACAGACGAGCCACGCGTCAGGCTTTCGGGGCGAGAGGAGGCCGAGACCCGAGCGGGGGCGCACGCACGTATTGGGACCAGACGAGGACGCGGAACCGCTGGGCCTTGGCCAGCCGGGACGAGCCGCTCTGCTGGTGTTGAGACGACTGCGGGTTGGACTCGGCCAATTGCGGCGTCACCTCGCTGGCGGCGATGGGCGTCTTGAGGATCGACACCACCAGCGGGCCCTCGGTCGCATGCACGCCGCCAAAGTTAACGTGGTCTGCAGCATTCACCGCGGTTAGGCCGACGATGACGAACAACAAGAAAAACAAGAACAACAGCGCACGTTTGGAGTAGAAGAAGCGGTTGTAACTGCAGGCCTCGTAGATGGTAGCCTCCAGGCGCAGCTGGCTCGGGTCGACCGGGTAGAGCTTCCACGACCGACCGGCCCCGGCAACGACCACATCTGTGGCGGTTGCCACGGTGGCAGCAGGAGGGGGAGGGTTGGCCGTCGATTCGCCTTCTATCACGTAGCCCGCATAGCCCAGCGCAATCGGCGGGTGATCCCTGTTGAAGACAAATACATTTTTTCAAAACAATTTATCCACCGAAAAAGGAAAAATGAAAGCGAAAGCAAAAAACGAAAAGCGAAGGAGAAACAAAGAACGAACCTGTCGTAGTCAAGATCATTGGGAGTCGCAGTAGTGATGCTTCGAGGGGACAGCGTCGCCTCGGCATTTGCCGAGGCAGAGTTGAGGCTACTTTGAACATCGGGTCGCGCCTTGCGCCAGGAGCCCTGAGCCTGCTCCTCCGCCCCAGGGTTGGGGTCGGAGACATGGCCAGGCTGTGCGTGGTATGGCCGGGCGGCGCGCTCGGCTTTCAGAGAGCGTTCGATGAGCTCGGAGCCGAGCGTCTTGGACTTGGGCGGGATGATGACGCTCCGGGACGTCGGGCCAAACTTGGCGGCAGTGGTCAGAATGCGCGAGCCCTTGGACTCCACATCGGCCGCCATCTTGCGCAGCGTCTGCGATCTGCCCGCGGCGCACACGCACCACACAGCAGTGCGATTAGCTCAGGCGCAAAGGGCGTTGGCCTTGAAGAGATTGGGCCGCATGCCTTCGCCGGAAGGAGTCGCCCGTCCACTGGCTCGTAGCTGTTGGAAAGAGTTGGACGACAGCGGCCTGTCCGTTCTTGAGCGACTCGATGATGGACGGGTGGGCTTTGACAAACACCGCAAACTCGACCGTCAGGCGCTGGTCCTGCAGATGTGGAGATTGTGAGCATACGCCCTCACAAAGTCGTCCGCCAGCAGGCGTTGTGTACGTCGGCAAAGCCCAGGTGAAAATCGTCGGGCGAGAGATCGACGAATCCGTCTCCATACTTGAACACATGCCTCTGTGGGTCGTCACGTGAGCGTGGATCATGAAGCACTCTGCACGGCTTTGGCCAATTATAGAGGGCGCACCTTGACTTGGTCGACCGAGTAGGTGTGGGGCACGAGGAACGCCTGCCGGGCGTCAGTCCCGGGCATGATCACCTGGTGGTCCGCCACGAACGACCATCATGATAGATTGGTCAGAACGTGAAGGAGGAACGTAGTTGGAACCAGGCTGTGGGAGCACCTCGAGCCTGAAGAAACGCTCAAAGAGGCCCAAGGCCACGGCCGAGTCAGGCTTGCGCAAAATCATGCGGCTCTTTTGCCGCTGCTTGGCCGCCTCGCGGTCGGTCTGCGGTTGCGCCCGGGGCGACGTTGTGCTTGCAGATGGCGCACCTGTGGACAAAGTCGTCTCCTCCTCGGCCAGCGCGGGAGCGGGCTCGAGATGCACGCGCACGTCGTCGTCCTCGCCGTCGCCCTCCTCCACTTTGTCATTCTTGCTGCCGTTCGTGGAGAGAGACGAGGGCAGCGATGAAGACGCTGCTGTTGTCGCTTCGGCGGATGGCTGCTGGGCCCGAGGCAACGACGTTGAGGAGGTGCTGGTGGCTGGCGACGCTGCCTTGCTGGGCCAGTCAGTGCCAAGGAGCTCCGGAAAGAGTGAAGTCCAAGAAAAGGACTGCTCTAGCACCGGACGCGGCGCCATAGGGGCAGCCGAGGAAGGCGAGGCCGTTGAGGACGAAGCAGGAGAAGAGACAGCCGAAAGATCGAGCGAGGGGATCGGAGACGATTGGTTGCTGCCAAGGAGAACCGTCCGTCGGCCACGGGAGTGGAAAGCGGAGGGTGAACTCAAGTTGAAGCCGCCGCGTTCAAGATGCTGCTCGAGCGCCTGCAGTTCTTCCTCCTCATCTTTAGCGTCCATCTTTGTTACTGATCCTGTGGATGAGCTCTTCTTGTGTCCTCAGCAGGTTGCAGCAGGGCAAATAAATTGCTTATTACTCAAGTACCTGCCATATTTCTGATTCCGCCTGTTTTTCTTGGTGCCTTTTCCTGGTGTCCCTAGAGGTGCTAAGGAATTCGAAATCCTTGTTCGAGATTCTTTCCCATCCGTCTCTGCGTTGAGCTGTTCGTCAATTGGCCAAGTTCAAGATGATGAAAAAGAAGGTACGCACAGGCCGGAAACATTAGAGCCGCCATTTTGAATCGGCAGTCACCAATCCAATTTTCTTGTTGGCTCAGGTTTTGTTGATGGGCAAGAGCGGGTCGGGCAAGACCTCGATGCGCTCCATCATCTTTGCCAATTATATTGCTCGCGATACCACGCGTCTCGCTGCCACGAGTATGCATCTCTTTACTTTCATTTTATCATCATAGACGTGTGAATTTGATCTCACTCTTCCTTCACAGTCGACGTGGAGCACTCGCATGTCCGTTTTCTTGGCAATTTGGCCCTCAATCTCTGGGATTGTGGCGGTCAGGAGGCGTTCATGGAGAACTACTTCTCCAACCAGAGAGATCACATCTTCAGGAACGTTGAAGTCCTCATCTACGTGTTTGACGTAGAGAGCAGTTGTGCTGAGGTTCGTGATACTCGTTTTGTTTGCTGCTCGCTACTCTCGTGCTCTCCTCTCAACTTCATCTTGCGCCGGCTCCCTCTTGGCATCTGTTCAAACTCTGCAGCAGGACATGAAGTACTACCACTCGTGCCTCGACGCCATCCAGCAGAACTCCCCCAGCGCCAAAATCTTCTGTCTTATGCACAAGATGGATCTCGTGCCTGAAGATCAGCGAGAGAAGGTGCGCGCCTCCTCTTCATTTCTGCCTCATCGGTTTCGCCCCACTCACACGCTAGGCCACCGGCCGCGCGGTGCACAAGAATAGACGTTTGCACAGAAGGAGAGCGAGCTCAAGCAGGCGTCGCTCCCAATGAACATCACGCTCTTCCCGACGTCGATCTGGGACGAGACACTGTACAAGGCCTGGTCGTCGATCGTGTACGCCCTCATTCCCAACATCGACACTATCGAGACGCGACTTCAGAAGTTCTGCTCCATCTGCGAGGCCGATGAAGTGGTTCTGTTTGAGCGCGCCACCTTCCTCGTCATCTCGCACGCCTCCTCTCGTAAGCACAAGGACGTCCACCGATTCGAGAAGATCAGCAACATCATCAAGCAGTTCAAGCTCAGCTGCAGGTTCGTTTTTCTTTGTGCTTCTTGTTGTTCTGAAGTGCTGGTGCTCATCGTGCTTGACCTCGAGCAGCAAGTTTGGTTCCTACTTCTCCGATATGGAAGCACGCAACTCGCATTTTGCGGCGTTCATTGACCTCTTCACGGAGAACACGTACATGATGGTCATCATGTCCGATCCCACTATCCGTACGTCCTTTCCTCCACCTTGCCGCCTTCTCTTGGGCCGGTCGCTCATATACCTGTGTGTTGTCACGTTCGATTCTAGAATCTACCGCCACGCTCCTCAACATCAAGAACGCCAGCAAGCACTTTGAGAAGTACCTCCAGCACAACGACGCCACACCAACCAGGTCCTTCTGATAGGATCACTTCCTCCTTTGCCTTTTGTTTCTCTTTTTGTTTTGCCAAAGTCAAAAAAATTAAAAAAGAAAAAGAAGAAAAAAAGGAGAGCAGTCGCCGTGCTGCAAACGAGCAGAAGCCACCTCACCAGAAAAGAAGGACGAAAAGAGCAGTAATGGAGCAGCCCGGGGACCGGACGGACGTGACTGATCTGGTGGGTATCGCCACAGAACAACCACACGATGTTGATCCCCACCACAGCGGGCACGATGAGCATGGAGCATGGATGATGTTTGGGCATGCAGGCGATGAACATCACACTGGCGAAGACGAAGGACAGCCACCCCACCCAGACCAAGTTGTGGTGCAGGAGGGGGTTCACCGGGAGGAAGATGACCCTGCATTTGTCTTTTCGCACGACGAGAACCACGAACATGCGGGGGCTGTGCTGGAGGAGGACAGTTCAGCGTTCGAAGCCAAACGGGCCGAGATTACCAAGACGTTCTTCCAGGCCTTCTTCGAGTACCCAACGGATAGCAACGCGCAGGACTACCAGGTGCCAACTGATGAGATCGATTTCCTTTATGACAATGTGATTCCCGTGCGCTATCGGCATCGCAAACAAGAGCGGGCCAAGTACCGCCTGAATGAACTGCGCGACGTGCTGCAGCGGCACAGTGACGAGCTCGCTGCGGGGCTCCTACCGCCGCCCCCGCCGCTTGAGGAACCTATGGCGCCCGCACAGCAGCTGGATCGAGCGCGCAAGCGGCGCAAGATCCACTTCGACAAGAAGGCCTGGAGCAAGCGCGAGAGGGGAAAAAGCTACTGGCTCGGCATGCGCGGACCCTTCTTTCCGGCTCAACACGAGGCCCTCCACAAGCTGGCCATCCTTGTTGGCCATCCTTTCCCGCATCTCAACGAGCAGTCTTTCCGCGCTGCCTACAGCCGCGAGATAACCCGACGAGAAGAGGCCGCTACTTACCTCCTCTCTCACCCCAAGCCTCCGCACATTGGCCACCTCGGCGGAACCATCAGGGCTGTCAAGGCGGGCGCTGCAACCCTTGTCGCCTCCGCGCCCACGCAACAAACGGAATCGCCTTCGCTGATCGACTCGGGGCGGGCGCCCTTCCCTGTCTACGACATGTGGCGTGACGCCGATCAGGCTACTAACCCCAACGCGCCGCACCACTACGTCCACTTTGTGTTCGACGTGCCGGGCGTCATCGAGGAGCCCAAGTTCTCCTTCAGCAAGGCTACACGCCAGTGGCAGCTTGAAGGTTGGTTCTTATGCTCTCTTCCTCCTTCTTGTGATCGAAATCGTTATCTATGTAGCGGCTATGCTGACGCCTCGAGCTTTGGGCAACAACAGGAACAAGAACGATCCCAGGCGTCCACTACTTGACGCAGCTGCGCGCCTCAGGCCGCTTCGTCGTGAAGGGCGTACTGCCGGCGAGTGTCGACGTGCACGCCATGCCCAAGACCTCCTTTGGCAACGGCATCCTCCACATCACCATCGCCGACCATGTCGAGTAGCGAGTTGCTCTTCTCTTGTTTTGCTTCCTTCCCTTCGGCCCAAAATCTTTATCAAATTATATTATTTTAATTAATATTCAATATTTTACATCGGCACAAAACTTGACTGTTCGTCGTCTGGCTTACGCCTCTCGCTCTGCGAGAGCCGGGTAGGCCGCAAGGAACGCTTTGTTGTAGCAGGCCAACGCCTTCAGTTGGAACTGTACTCGTTCGTCGTATACGCTTTGGCTGGCGGTGGTGGCGGGCAAGCCCACTATCGTCGCTCCGCTGGGGGACTGCTTTCTCCTCTTGTTGTTTGGCGTCTTTCCTCGTCGGCTGCCCTCTGACCGTGTGTTGGCCTTCTTGCTGCCCCGCGGTCGAAGGCGGGACATGAAGGCGAGCATGGAAATTGCGTCTTGCTCGTCCGCCTCCAAATAGGTGACGACGGTTCCCAGTTGACCTTGCTGTCGCTCCCACACTTCTCGCTGCCACTGTGGTGCGTCGGCGGCGAGTTCTTGTCGGCGAGGAAGAACCTCCATGACGAAGGACGTGAACCGGTCGGTTGTGCTGAAGAAGAAGAAAAAGAAGAAAGAAGACGGTGGACTACTCGTTGAAGTGAGAAAGCTGGAAGCGTAAAAAGGTGTCGCTGGGGGAAAGTGGTGTGGCCTTGCAGTCGTTCAACAAAACAGAAGTGGCGTAGTGTGAAGGTGGTACAAGCTCAGGCGAGGTGTGAGACCGTGAAGGTGCGGGGGTGGGGTTGCTGAGAGTAGTGAAGGAAAGCTGAAAGAGTGTGGTCTGCCGCGAGCGCTTGAGGGTGGTGTGCACGCTGCTGTGTACTTGTTGGAAGAATGACTTGTGGTGCTAAGAAGTACTCGCTCACACTTATAGGTCGTTGGCCAGGTGGTTCTAGGTGCGCTAGTGCATGTCGTTCGCTGGATGACTGGCGATGTCGGCGAGATGTCAGCGAAAAGAGGCAAATAAAAAGGGATAACAAGAGTGACTCTCGCAGTCGTGGCGCATATTAGGGCAGAGCTCATGCAACAGCGTACCATGTTTCCCGACTCCAGATGCCTGAATGCTCCAAAATGGGTGCGTTAATGGGGAGAGACTTGTCGGTGCACGTGACTTGTTATGGGCGTGGTTGTGGCGCACAAGCAAGTGTCTTTTGGTTTTCAAGGATGTGGACGTCCTAGGACTTTTCACTTCCCCTTTACCACAAACAAACAAGCTCACGTTCGTTGACCACGCAAGCAGGGCTTTTATGTGAGCCGAGGCAATCGCCAGACAAGAAAGACAGGGTAAAAGGACAGGGCCAGCGTGCACGCGAGCTGCGCCATGTCGACGTAGGCGAATGAGCCCAGCTCGTAGGCCATGGCGAGGAGTGGCTGCTGGAGATAGTTCATCCAACCACCGATGAAGCAGCAACAACCCCAAAGCTTTCCAAAGTTGCTGTAGCCGTACCTGAGGGAGCACGGTTGGCGTCAGTCCAGCTGCAACGAAAGGAAGTAGAGGAAGAAGTGGTGGAAGTGTACATTTCGATGAGGACGGCGATCATTGCGGTGTAGAAGTAAGCGCGGTAGACGGAAACGATGGCAAAGGTGACGAACTGGACCTCGAGCACAGGCACAAGCTTGCAGCCAGCGAACAGCAGCGCACCGACATGCGCCGAAATCACCGCCCCCGTGCTACCTGCAGAGCAAGGACCCCGAGGCCGATCATTAGCCACATCAAGAGTGCAGGCGGCCGCGCGTGGGCGAGATGGAGACCCACCCGCTTTGTCGACGCTCCACCCGATGAGTGGGCTAATGATGAAGACGGCGGGAAGTGTCCAGGCAAAGACCTCCACGTAGAAGTCCACTGGCCCCACACAAGTGCGTGTACTGTCAGCATACAGCAGCAGCCAGCAAGAAGAAGAAGAAGAAGGCAAAGAAGAAGACTTGTTGTTGGAGTCACAAGTGTTGTACCGGTGGCGCGGTCGTCGGTCATGTGCTCGAGCTGAACGGGGATCGTGCCCACGTACATGTTGAGCCAGAGGACGGACAAGTTGGTGTACAAGCAAAAGATCCAATAGTCGAGCGACAGGAACTGCTCCTTGAAGGACCGTTCTGACATGGGCACGCGGGGCTGAGGCTTGATCAAGGCATCGTCGTTGTCGTTGTCGCCACCGCGCAGGAGCGGCAGCGACTCTTTGCTACTTGGCTTGGACTCGTCATCCTCTTCTTCTGTGAGGACTGATATCGTCCAAGTCAGCGCTTCGGGCTTCACTCGCGGCACAAGCCAAAAAGATGGGACGTACGCTTGGCCTCCTTGGTGTGGGAAAGGGCCAGCGGCCACAGGACCGCGCACAGCAACGAGAGCAGACCGATGGCAGCGTAGCCAATGAAGAAGTTGCGCATGGAGAGGCCCGCCAGTCGGTTGATCAACTGCAGCGACCAGCGACCCGCCCAGTTGAGATGTCAACAACAGCACGACAAGAAGGAGGCACACGACCGTGTGCGTACCCCAAAAATCGGGAACACGATGCAGCTTGCATCAAAGGCCACGCTGTAGATCCCGAGTACGGTGACTCTCAGCGAGCCGTACAGTTCACTGGTGGAGTTTGTTGTTGTTGTTGTTGCCAATTGGTCGGTTGGTTAGTGGCAGGAGCGTGAGTGACCCTCATGAGAGCAGAAAAAACCTGAGTCGCAGGAGGGCGTAGAAGATGCCACATCCACCGCTGGCGATGCCGACAAACCCGATCGCATAAACGTCAAACGCTGCACGGGACGATCATCAGCTAATGAGTTCATCTTCCTCTTGAAGAGCAGGAGACGTACATTCGGTGTTGGAGAAGGCAAACAGCAGTGATCCGATGCTGAACATGGCGGAAGCCAGTGGCAGCAATTGCCGTGGACCAAGGTAGTCGACCATGAAGCCCCAGGCAAGCGTGGAGACGCCGAGCGACATCACAGCTGCCGTGTAGATAAAGTTGAGCTTCAGGTCCTGCTCTTCACATTGTGTCTGTTCTGGCCAGTGAGAAAAGAAGCGAATAATAAAAACAGCAAATGGACAGCAGGCTCCGGAGGTGCTAAGCACGACGCATACCACCGCGGGAGCGCTGAAAGTGGAGGAGTTGCTTGTGCATAGTTCATGGTAGGCGCCTTCCTCCTGGAGGACGAGGAGGATGGGCGACCAGCCGTGGACGGAACCCGAGGTAGTGGCCATGAGAAAGGTGGAAAGGACCATGAGCAACGCCTTGTCTACGGCAGACTCGCCCTGCAAGCGGAACGCATCGAACAGGGCCGCCATATAGCGCATGAGGGTCCAAATAAAAGCTGTGGCCCTGCCGCAGCGTGCCGGTGCGGTTCGTGGTTGTGTCGGGCCATTAGTGCTTTGCCCTTTTTTCTTTTAAGCTTATTTCTTGCCGACAATCTTGTCTTTTCTTCATCATTTTCTTATTAGAAAAGGAAATACCCAACAAGCAAAGGCCGATAGCAACATCTACAAACATTTCGTCTGGGCGTCCCCTCATAATTGAGTGGCTCCCCAGGTTGGGGCACAAAAAAGGAGGATGGAGGGCGAAGCGTCGCCGTACAAGGGTAGTGGTGGAGGGCGAACTCGTGCGGGGGCGGGCAGGAGCGGTGACGTTCCTCGTCCAAAATCCAACTCGCTTGTAGAGCAGCGCCGTCAAGCGGCCATTCGCAAGCTGCAAGCTAAGCATGATTTTCTCAATGTACCATCCATCCCGTTTCTGTTGATGTTACGCGATCTCTCATCATAAGATTATTTCCCAATTTGAATCTCAGAGGGTGTCTCTGAACCAAACGCTCAGCCACAAGGCCCTCACAGAGTTGCACAAGTACGTAGACTTGCTATGCTTCTTAATCCTGAGGTACGAACACGAGGGCCGACATGTGAGGCGTGGTGGCTATCAGGCGCACGGCGTTTGATTTGCAGGAGGCAGTGCGGCCAAGCCGCAAAGGTCACCTCTTTGAGCACTTCCTAGTGGTCGGATGGCCGCCCTCTGTGCGCGTTAACCCTAAACTGCCGCCACAGCAGCAACTCGCCACCCCGACTATCCTCTACAAGGCATGACCATCTCACTGTTGGTTCGCCCATGGCTCCCCTTCTTATCTTGATCTCTTGGTTGCCACAGTACCCAGAGGAGGACAGCAAAACGTCGACCCTCGTCGAGGACGCTGTGGTTCACTTTTGCTTCCCCAACCGGGTGCAGCCGTGGATCCAGCCGCGCAACGCCAAGTCGAGCGAGAAGCTCGAGCAAAAGATCCTCTTCCCCATCGACGACCTGAGCAACTCGGAGCACTCTTACATTTTCCTCATGACCGGCGAAGGGCACTTTCTATATGGCGTCTGCGTGAGCCAGGAGGAGCTCCTTTCGGTACAGTTCTCTCTCTTGGCTTGGCTCGACTTCACCAGTTTGTCCAGCCTCCTCGGCTCATCGCGACTGACCTGGTGGTGGCACAACAGCCCATCGACAAGCCGTCGTTCATGCGCGGGCCCGCCTACTCGCCGCCTGATGGGCTGTCGAAGGACGACCTCGAGTATGACATGGCGGCGCCCCGCGTCTACTGTTTCATCACGCGCTTCCCCTTCTTCCAGCTCCACTTCAACATGCTCTACCACCTTCTTGGTATGGCGTAGCCCGCGTGCTCGCATTCCTGGCATTCCTGGCATTCCTCCTCTCGTGGAGCACGAGCCTGATCTCTCTCTCTCTCTCTCCGGACAGAGCTGGAGCGAAAGAACAACGCGAGCGCAACGGTACGGCGCGAGCAATACATTGCCCGCAAGAAGCGGGAGCTCGGCCGATCCGGCGTCGGCAAATCCGAAGGCGACATGAATTCCAAGTGGTTCAGCGGCCTCGGTAACTGGTTCTCCAAGAAGAGCAGCAAGTCCGAGTCCCGCAAGTCATTGATGGTGCCCGCGCTTCGCGTGTCCTCGACTCCTCCGCCATCCGACGACTTGCGCTCAGGAAGCTCCCCGAGCGGCCACGGCCTCTCTCCCGCCACTCGCCGTGCGTCCCACACTTCCTCCTCCTCCTCCTCTTCATGAATCCTTCACCGCCTGTGGCGTTGACATCGCCCTGCGTGTGTTTACAGCAATGCGCTCCAACAGCACCGAAAGCATGGAGACCATGCAGGAGCGGCTGCACGAGTTCCACTCGGCTTTGACCAACAACCACGCGTCATCGACGACGCCCACCGCCAGCCCCGACGCCAGCCCAGTGGTCTCGCCGGCCCGCAACCGGGCGGTCACCGAGGCGCCGCAGCCTGGCGGTCTGCGTGAGTCGGCTCCTTCCTCGTCGGCCAGCCGCAGAGGCCAAAGCCAGGCCGAGAGCGAAGGCTCTTCTTCGACATCGTCGAGCGCAAACGACGACGCGATGATCAAGCGGCTTCAGAAGCATCACGCGGCCATTATCGAGTCCCAGAGGAGCCGCGATAAGAGCCGCAAGCAACACGATACCACCTACGACGAGAAGATCAATCGAATCATCGAGACTGTGCATCAACACGCGTCTCCATCATCTCCACCCACCGCCAGCGCGTCGTCTTCTTCAACATCAACGGCATCGGCGCCCAGCGCGCATCCGGCGCGTCTCGTACGTCATACCATGGCGCAGCGCGTTGGCGCACGTCTGATAATTCTAACGACGCGCGGCCGTGTGGGTTGATTACAGGGGCACCGGCGCAATAGGAGCGACGTGTCAGTGATTGTGCGCAACACGCTGGTCGCACGTGAGGTCGACAATGCGCTCATGATGGACTCCATCGACGAGAACGAAGCACAGGCGCCCGGCAGCGGCGGCCGAACAGGCGCCGCCGCCGGTCGCGAAGATGAGGACACTACCAGTAGCCGGCCGTCATTGATCACGCCGCCGACCAAGCGGCGGTCGGCCATGTTGAACCTCTCGCCTGATCAGAGGAAGGCCCGGCGCAGCTCGGCCCTCATCCGCAATTCCCAGTTCCTCGAGGAAGAGGAGCAACTCAGCCCGCGCAAGCCCGAGGGCAGCAGCGACGGAGGCGCAAGCAGCCCCGTCCCGGCTGGGACCGACGAGGAGGACGAGGCCGCCCGCGCTCGGCAGCGGAACAAGGTGTTGGCCGTGCTCAACGAATACTACGCCACGGAGGCCAAGAGCCTGGAGAGCCTCGCGACCAAGCTACCTCGTCAGCTCCGCCGGAGCAAGCAAGCCAAGCTCGAAGTCACCCCCGTGCGCCTCCTCGTTCATTTCGTTTATTTTTCTCGTTATACTTTTATTATTGATAAAAATCTTGAAAAAAATGTTGTGGGGAGCAGAAGGGCGAGGAGGAGAAGGCGATCGCCGAATGGTGCCTGCCGTCGCTGTTGCGATTGGTCTCCCTCGACCACTTTGTGACGCTCCTCCGCGCGCTGGTCCTCGAGTTCAAGATCATCATCGTCAGCAAGAACCTCGGTATCCTCGCTAACGTCGTGTACGAGAATTCTCCCTTCTTCCTCAGTTCATTCCTTGGATTCCTTGCTGTGTTCTCACCTACGCCTCCTTCTCCTCCTCTTGGGCCAGGCTCTCGGTGATCGCGTTGCTGCGGCCGCTGGTGTGGCAGGGCCCCTTCATCCCGATCCTGCCCAGCAACATGGGCGAGTGCGTGGAGTCGCCCGGTACGAATGCGACCCTCCTTGTCCTTCGCACCCTGCAAGATGGGGTCCCGCCCACTCACCATCAAATCCGTACAGTGCCGTTCATCATCGGCGTGCAGCAGCTCGACGCAGAGCGTGAAGGCCTCGTGCGGGGCGAGTGCGTCGTGCTCGATGTGGAGAACGACGTCCTCAGCCTGCCCCCGCACCTCCTCCCCAACCTTCCCAAAGAGCGCGAACTGTACGCCCAGCAGCTTCCCTCCTCTTCATCCGAACCCGTGACCACGCCCACGCCAAGCGACGACCATGTCTAACCTTCAAGGTCTCGGCCGGTTTTGAAAACAGGATGGAGAAGCTGGGCCCGTGGTACGACAAAATATTTGCGTCGGAGCGGGGCGCCAAGGAGCGGCGGCGGGAGCACATCCTCATGCCCTCCAAGACCTCCAAGAAGGAGATGCGCGCCACCCACGAGATCCTCCAGATCGTGCAGCGGTACACTTTTTCGTTTTTTATTATTGTTTTTAAATACTTTATTTTGCCACAATAAAAATAACAACAAATGGGGAGGCAGGTATCATGAAGAGCTGATCTCGGAAGTGGTCAACTGCGCGCACATCTACGCCATCGCCACGTCGACCCCGGCCTCGATCCTGCCGGAGATCCCGTCTTTCCGCAACAGCAGCGCCCACCGTCGGCGCGGCGCCGTGATCGTCGGTGGCAGCCCCGGCCTCGGTGTGCCGACCGGCGGCGGCAGCAGCGGCGCGCTGAGCACACCCTCGACGCCGTCCAAGCCCTGCGCTGCCACGGCCACCACCCGCACACGACGGCACCCGACCTCGGCCAGCACGAGCCCCGCGCAGAACTCGCCCTGGTCGTCGCTGATGGCCCAGTCGGGCTCGACGATGACGACAGCGGCGACGTCGGCGCGCGCGTCGACCTTCAACGCCGGAGCGAGGGGCCACACACATGGCTGGGTCCGCCCGCTTAACGACGAGATCCTGTCGTCGCTCTTGCTACGCCGCGCATCGCTGGCACCGCCATCCGCCACCATGTCGGCCTCGCTGGCCTCGCTTCCGGCGCTTGGCGCTAACCCCATGGGCCTCTCGCACGACTTTATCCGCCTGCCCGAGGTCCGCCCCCGTGCCGGCCGCACTGGCGGCGGTGGCAACTCCAATTTCATGGGCCTGCTGTCGACGATGCCGTCGCGCCTGACCCCGGCCGAGTCCATGCCGTATCTGCCGTCGCCCAGCTCCCGACGCCCGTCGATGGTGCCGTCCGCCGCGGCGCAGCCGCTGGCCGCGGCCCGGCCAGCCGGCCCGCGCTTCCTGTCGTTGTCGACGTCGGCCCTGCCGGGCCTCCACAGCGTCTTCTCGACGCACGACCTCGACGACGAGGAGGACGAGGACGACCTCCTGGGCGTGTCTCGCCTGGCGCTGCAGCGCTCGTTCTCGCTGTCGGCGCTCGAGTCGCTCACCGACGCCGAGAAGGATGAACTGGCCGCCACGCCGCTGCACGAGCACCACCTCCATCCCCACCACCTACACCAGCGGCTCCTGGGCTCGGCCCGCTCGACGCCCACCCGCCACGCTTCGTTCATGCACCATCAACAGCATCAACACCATCAACGATGGCGCTCGACGCCGTCGACGGGCGATAGCGAAGGCGCCGACAGTGATAATAATGAAGATGGTGATGATGATGACGATGACGAACGACGACGACGACGGCGACTAGAGCAAGCGGTGCTGAAGTTGAGCCTCACTCCGATGACGCCCCTGTTTGGGTCCAGCCTGCCGCAGCTGTCGGCCACGACGTTCCTGTTCTCGGTGCACGAGCAGCTCGAGCAGCTGATCGCGCTCTTCCCGCTCAACTACCAGAACTTCATGCGGAGCTTCCTCTTCACGCAGCTGTGGACGGTCTACACGGACGAGCTCGACCGCACCTTCGCCGAGCGGCGCTCCCAGATCTCCTTCGATCGGCTCCTGTACGTGTGTGTTTTGTGTTTTGCGTTTTGTGGTTGGTGATGAAGTGTTAAGAGGTTATGCTTGTTGACCACATGATGTTGGTGTGTCGAGCAGGAAGAAGAAGAAAAAGAAGCATCACAACGACAAGAAGAACAAGAAAAATAACAAGAAGAGTGAGGCAGGGGAGAATAAAAAGGAAGAAGAGGAGGAAGAGGAGGAAGAGGATGAAGATGACGAGGAGGCGGATCGGGCGATCAACTATGTGACACCGCGCAACGCCGCCAAGTTCAGCGAGCAGGTCAGGAACCTGATCGACTACGAGGACGGCCAGCTGCAGAGCGCGCAGTCGCTGTTGCAGATATTTGAGAAGACGCCCGAGGAAGAGGCTGCCCTCGACGACATCCTCCTCCACTCGAGCCGACGGCTCACCATTCTCACCAAGGCGCTCGACTCGATTAACCTCCTCCTCCTTCGCTCTCCACCTTCTCCTACGCCGTGAATGTAAAAGCTATGCGTGGTCTTGTTGTGCGCTCTACGGCCGAGCGATAACAGCTTTTCTCCATTTAGGGTGCGCACAAGTCGCCAACGTTGTGGTTGTAGGCCACCACCTTGGTGCACACTTGGGGTTCTTGGGAGGTCGTGGGCCAGGAGGAACGCATGCAGCTTCCCAGGTGCTACCGGATCAATGAGCCCATCCCGCGGCCGCGGACGGCGAGGCTGTGCCGGTGCCTCGGCTTCTTCATCGTGACATGCGGGTGTTTGCTGATGGTTGTTTGAGTTTATCTCAGGTTGTCGTGTTATGGCAACTCTGTTCTACATCAACGCGGGTTCCATCTCTGGTCTACAATCAGGCGTGGTGGGCGGCATCCCCAGCAAGTTGATCATCGCCCAGGCCACGGAGGGCCGCAGCATGTGGACCGATATCATGCTCGGCGGCATGATTGTTGGCTTACCTCATCATGGCCTCTCGCTGCAAGGCGGTGAAAAAGGCAACCGCTTAAGGTGGCGTGGTCAAATGCCCAAATTTGGAACTGTGCCTGCTCTTTGGGCGCCACGACTCCTGACTTGCCTGCATTCCATTTCCCTTGTCTACTCCTCTACTGTGCAAGATGCAGAACAAGGTTGAACTTCAGGCTGTCCACGTTGCACCTACTTGCTGTGAGGCAGTAGTGCAGATTAACCGCAATGACAATCCCTATGAACCCCAAGTACGCGTACAGGCTGCCATAGCCATCACCCAAGCCCTCATCAACTCGGGGAACCTGGAAGCGGAACCGAAGAACTTTGTAGCTGAAGCAGTCTTCTTGGAGCGGCGTGCCGATGGCAACCGTTCTACTTCCGCAGTACACGGCAAGATCAACGGAGGTTTCTACGCCGTTAGCACAACCAGAACGTACGCGCCCAGGCCCTTACCCTTTTCTTTTATTCACTCCAGTGTGCTTGGTTGTAGCGACAGGGAAATGGCGATGAACGCAGAGGTCCCCGCTCAGCGAGCCGCGACAGAGCAAAGGCTTAAGGCGATGGAAACAGAGCTCAGAACGACGCGTCAAGAGGTTGCCACGATGCAAGCAGAGCTCAGAACTACGCGTCAAGAGCTCATAACTACGCGTCAAGAGGTTGCCACGATGCAAGCAGAGCGCCAGAGGGATATGGCTCTCCGAGCCAAGGTCAGCGCCGAGGTTGGTAAGCTTGCCCGGGCTGCTATGGCTATTAGTGTCCTGCTGGGACCGCTGGAAATCCATGAGTAGACGCCTTTTTGAATAGGAATAGATTAATCGCATCTTTCAGCTGGGTTACCGACTGCAGGGCGTTGGGCATGATCTGCCAGCACGCCCACTGCACACCGGCGTTGGCCCGTTGCAGTTGTTCTCGTTGCGCTGCCAGGAGGGCAGGGCCGACCCCTGTTGTAGGACGTCGAGAAGTAGCAGGCGCCCCACTCCTCGACGATGAGGCGCTTGCCCACGGCCATGTTCACGAAGGGCTGGATTGCCGAGGTGGTGAGGTCGCCCGGGCTTTATCACGATAGCGCGTGCATCAAGGCAGACGAGTAAATCGCCGCGCCGATGATGCACCAGTCCTCTACAACGGCGAGTAGTCCACGTGGTAGTCGTCCATCATGCTGGTCAGACGCTGCGGCTCAGCTTGCACCTCGCTTGTGTCGTTAACTGTAGTAGTTGGTTTGTCTGCCAAGTTGGCAGTTAATTGACGACCTGATTCGCCCGAAACCAGAAATGTAGCCTAAAAATGACAAGAAATACTTCACTTTCGTTCATAAAAAGAAGAACAACAAGCCACAAGATGACGTCCTCTGGGGATGAAAAAGCAATTGTGGGGGAGACCTTGTGCGCAGAATGTGGAGAGGCACCGGCGTCGTTGTTCTGTTCCACCTGCGACGTTCTCTTGTGCGCCTCGTGTGACGCATCTTTACACGCCTCGCGAGTACTGAGCAAGCACGAGCGCGTGCCTGCCACCAACGCACCGGCAAGCGCGCACGCCCCGCTATGTGTTCACCACGGCAGCGAACGGGCGAAACTGTGGTGCAAGCTGGACGCCACCCCCGTGTGCGCCCTGTGCCTCGTCGACGGTGGGCTTCACAAGAACCACGATGCCATCCCGCTGGCCGAAGCAGAGGCCAGCGAGCGCAACGCCGCGCAAGAGAAACTGGCTCGGGTGGAGGAGGCGTTGGCGGGCCTGGCGGCTGCGGCGGAGGCCGAGCGGGAAAAGGCCGAGGCGGAGCAACGCATCGGGCACGACGCGCGGATGGCCATGAGACAGCATTTGAACAGGTTGATGGGAGCGTTGACCGAGCGGCAGCGCGCGCTGGAGGAGGAGATCGATGCGTGGGCGAGAGCGCGTGAGACCGAGACAGCTGAGAGAGAGGCTCAGCTGGAAGCGGTCAGGAACCAGCTCGAGGCGTTGAAACGCGCGTTGGAACGGCACTTGCAAGCTCCTCTCCCCGTTGTACGCGAGGTTGAGGAGGACGAGCGAGAGAACTCTCCTAAAGTAATCGAGGAGACGATCTCGGAGGTGGCAGAAGCGGCCATTGAGGCAGCAGAGAACAGCCAGCGGAGGAGCACCAGAAGCATGTCTTTTGAAGTTGGCGGAGATGACGTTGCGCAAGTCATCCTGCGGGTCTCGGGCGCTCTCTCCTTGGCCACGACGTTGCCAGCTGCCTTTGGCTCATCGATCCAGTTCAATCGCCCACAGAGCGTGGCGGTGGACGCTTCGTCCGGCCGCATCATCGTGGCCGACACCAACAACGACCGCGTCCAGGTGTGGCACGCCGACGGCACGTTCGTGCGCAATTTGGGGTCTTTAGGCCAGTTCAAGCGCCCGCACGGCGTGGCAGTGGACGCGCGATCGAACCGCATCGTCGTGGCCGACACCTCCAATCACCAGGTGAAGGTGTGGAGTGCAAATGGCACTTTCGTGAAAGCCTGCGGCGTCTGCGGCGCAGGGCCCGGCCAGTTCAACCGTCCGCAAGGCGTGGCCGTTGACCCGCGGTCGGGCGACATCGTTGTGGCCGACACCAACAACGACCGCGTGCAGGTTCTTCGCTCCGACGGCACCTTCGTGCGCGCCTTTGGCGCTCAAGGTGCCGGGCCGGGCCAGTTCAATCGCCCACAGAGCGTTGCGGTGGACGAACGATCGGGCCACATCATCGTTGCCGACACCTTCAACAATCGCGTACAGGTGTGGGAATATGACGGCACGTTCGTGCGCGAGTTCGGTTCTCAGGGCGCCGGTTTGGGTCAGTTCAATCACCCAGAGGGCGTGGCGGTGGACGCAGCGTCGGGCCGCATCATCGTGGTCGACACCAACAACAATCGGGTGCAGGTGTGGAGAACGGATGGCACGTTTGTCAGCCAGTTCGGCAGCCAAGGGACAGGCAGTAGTCACTTCTTCCGCCCAGGCGGCGTGGCAGTGGACGCACAAGCGGGCTACATCGTCATCGCCGACGTGCAGAACCACAGGGTGCAGTTTGCCAAGTGGCAATAAAAAAACTTTGTTTTCTTTTCCAGTAAGCGCAAAAGTGAACTGAAGCTTACACTCCAGTTTCAAGATCTCAGTTTTCAGACAGCCCGAAGAAGATCGCCTTCGATGTTACACCACAGCTTCTCCCAGCCCACCGTCATCGCTGACTTGGGCAGCCAAGCCACCTTTGGGGAGCTTTTCTCTGCGCTTTCGCAGCTTGAGGCCACGGTCAACCAGGTATTATCTGCTTACGCCTCCACCCTCTTGGACTGAGTCCCTCATGGCCAAGAGAGCCACGTGCCACAGGTTTTGTCCAAGATCAGCGGCCGCGTAGAGGAGGAACTCGTCAAGGTGAATGCCGTTGGCCAACGTCTCGACCACTGCCGCCACCGCCTGCATGACCTGGGCCAGCGCACCGACCACGCCACCGTTGTTGTGTAGGCCACCCGTCCCCACAACAAGCCCCGCCACCCACGCGTAAACCTCACACAGAAGTGCTTTGGCCTTTCCACTTCAGGTCTCCGAGTCGCTACCCGGCACCAGCGCGGCTGCCCGACCCGCCTGTCCTCTTCAGCCGCAGCGCAGACAACAGTCGTGGTGGTTCCTCCGTTCTGCTGGCGAGGGTCAAGGGTGAAGAAGAGCCTCGGGCCCTCCATTGGCCCCTCGCCATTGTCCCTGAAGCGATCGAGCCCATCTCGCCAGACGACGAGGTCAGCCTCCGGTTCTCGTCCGCCTCTGCTCCTCGTCCGGACCACGATGATGCTCTGTGGCGGCGTGACTTTGCCAAGAGGGCGCGCGGCCTGAACTCGGTTAGCGAGCTGGTGGTCTTCAGCCCTGCTAGCCATCGCCGCGTTGCCGACGCCAATTGGCCCCGCCTCGGCGCAGCTGCGCCTCCTCAGCAGCAGCACATGGGCCCCGCGCCTCCGACCATTTCTGGTCTGCAGACGCCAGCTCTGGTGGAGATGGTAGATGATCTGCGCCACCGCCCCGTCATGGCGCCCGTCAGCCTGCGGGTCCCGCGTAACCTCCCTGGCCTCGCCGGCGTCGCCCGTTTGGCTTTGTTGGGCTTGGGCGGTGATGAACAAGTCGACGATGGAGACGACGAGTTGCCGCTGCCCGAGTTTGTCGACGCCCAGCGTTGGTTTCCTTCCGAGGTCGTGAGAAGCCAAGCGGCGGCGGAGCTGCCCGTCGTGGCTCTGAAGCCCGAGCAGCCCGAGGTGGGGCCACTGCTGATGCCAGATGTTCCAGACCTGCAAGATGATCGTCAATACGTTGATGGCGCGATGCAGGTCGAGCTGCACGTTGAAACGCTTCCTTTGCCCGAACTTCCTTTGCCTGCGCCCGAGCCCGAGCCCAAGCCTGAGCGTCAGCTCACGCTCATCCCCATCCCGCCGCCGAGACCTGTGCCCGAGCCTAAGCCAAAGGACAGCCGCCACGTGATGAACAGGCCCAAGCCCGACAGGCCGGTTCAAGCCGAGCGAGTGGAGGCGCGCCCAGACGAAGACGACAGGTCCATGACGGAGATCCTGCTCGACGAGTTCAACAAGCGCTTCGCCCAGGCCAACGGCGGTGGCGAGGACACCTCCGACAGCGAGTGGGAGGACAATGACGATGATGACGTCAAGGACAAGTGACCGACGTGGCGCCACACGCGGAGCAAGCTGAAGTCGTTTATGAAATGACTTGGCAAACGTTTGTGCAAAACAAAAAGAGGCAAGGAGCCGTTTACCGTTCACGTAATTGATTCGTTACATTGATTGTTGCCAAGGCGCCAGTTCATTCTAGCCACAAGAAGACAGAGATGCTGGAGCTAGTGGTGCTGGTGGTGGTGATCTGGATAGTGTACATGGCCTTTATGGCGGCCTTGGGCAAGGGAAGGCAGCAGACCACCTCTGCCGGCCACGCGGGCAGCTCCTCGGGAGGCTTTCAGACCTTCGTGGACAAGTACGAGACCATCGAAGAGGTGCAGGAGATGCTGCGCCGAGCTGGTCTCGAGAGCTCCAACCTCTTGTTGGGAATTGATTACACTAAATCGAATGAATACAATGGCCGGTACGCAGAGCAACCCTTAGCTACAATCAATGAATTGACATTCATGCGACCAGACGCACGTTCGGGGGCAAGTCGCTCCACGACCTGACGGGCCAGCGGGGGGCCAACCCTTACGAACGGGCCATCCAGATCCTTGGCCGCACGCTCGAACCCTTTGACGACGACCACCTCATCCCCGCCTTTGGCTTTGGGGACATCACCACCAAGGACGTGTACGCCACCCTGCCCAGTCCCAGTCTTGTCCCGCCCTGTGTGGCTTTGGCCAACCATGCTTGGCACCACATGCACCCTTACAGGGGCGTGTTCCCGTTCTACCCCGACGGGCGGCCGTGCCGCGGGCTCGAGGAGGCCCTCATGCGCTACCGCGAGATCACGCCCGCGGTCCAGCTCAGCGGCCCGACCTCCTTGTACGATCTTTCTCAGGCCTGGGCTGACGCCCGGCTGGAGCGGTGGCTGACCAAACGTTGATTCCCCAGCGCGCCGGTGATCTACGAGGCCATCCGGATCGTGCGCGAGACGCGATCGTACCACATCCTCATCATCATCGCCGATGGCCAGGTGCCCGCCTTCTTCTTCGTCCGTGCTCATGAGCATGAACATGAGTTCTCAACACACCATATGAACAACGTACGTTGCCCAGGTCACCAGCGAGAGGGAGACGGTGAACGCGATCGTGGAGGCGTCCAACTACCCGCTCTCCATCCTCGTGGTCGGCGTCGGCGACGGCCCCTGGGAGATGATGGAGGAATTCGTACGCCCTCCTCTGCGCCCGGCATCTTGCCCGCTCATCACCTCCAGCAGCAACATCCTCATCATCATCATCATCGCCCACTGACTTAATCATCTCACGATCATGCCGTTCATGCACGCGCTCGCAGGACGACGGTCTGCCGGCCCGCAAGTTTGACAACGTGCGTCCGCCTTTTCCTTGCCCTCCACCCTCGTGCGATTGTCTGACGCCCAACCAACCAACCAACAAACAAACAACAACAAAACAGTTCCAGTTCGTGGAGTGCAACAAGGCCATGCAAGGCCGCCACCCCGAGGTACCAGGCCCCGAGAAGCCATGAACACCTGTCGTGTGTGTGTGCGGCTATGTGTGCGCGCTTGGACTCAACGCCTGGCGTGTGTTGGTGCGCGCAGACGAGCTTCGCGCTGGCGGCGCTCCAGGAGATCCCCGAGCAGTACCTGGCCATCCGCAAGCTCGGCCTCTTGTAAAACTCCCACACCAACCCCCAACCTCCACCCAGGATCTTCTTTCCTATTCGACACCTTCTTCTTCCTCCTTCTCCTTTTCTTCTTCCTGTACGCGGAGATGACAAGAACGATTATGAACAAGAAGAAGAGCGGCGTTTCTTGGACGATGCTCCACTGGTGCACGCAGTCGGTATCAAGAACAAACACGTGACCCGTCCGTTCGTCCACGGCCACGCCCACGGGTCTGATGAGCTCGCCCGGCACGGCGGCCACATGAAGGAAGGAGAAACGAGTCGAGGGAAAGCCAAAGGAACCAAGGAAGGACTCGCCGGTAGCACTCCACTCTTGCACGCGCTGGTTGCCCTGGTCGACAACGAGGATGTGGCCTGTGCGACTCTCCACCGCTACACCCGTTGGGTGCTTGAACTGGCCCGGCCCGGTGCCCTCGTCGCCAAAACAGCGAACGAACGTGCCGTCGGTATTCCACACCTGCACCCGGTGGTTGTAGGCGTCGGTGACGATGATGTGGTCCGATGCCACCGCCACGCCGCACTGGTGATTGAACTGGCCGGGCTCGGTGCCTGCGCCACCCAAGGTCCGCTCCACTCGGCCATCTTCGGGGCAAAGCACCTGCACCCGGTTATTCGGGCTGTCTGCAAACACGATGTGGCCCGATCGTGCGTCCACCGCCACACCTGTTGAAGTGGCACATGGGCTAGGTCCCAAGCGGCCGAAAGCGAAGCCCGCGAAGAAGACGGGAGGGGAAAAAGCGCGCACGAGAGCGCCATCAGTGTCGCGCCGCAATTCCACTCGGGAGTGGTACTTGTCGTAGATGACGACCTCGCCCGAGCGCTCATTCACCGCCACTCCAGACGGACGGCTCTCTGGCGAAGATAGCGCCCAGTTGCGGACGAACTCGCCATCAGTTGTCCACACTTGCACCCGATGGTTTTCGGTGTCGGAGACGTAGACGTGACCGGCATGCACCGCCACGCCACATGGGCCTTTGAAGTGGCCGAAGACGCGAAGCGGCTTCTTCACATGCATCTCTTTGTCGCGCACGAGCACGCCAGCTGTAGTCGCGATGGCCTCTTTCAGCGGATCTTGCTCTTTCTCCTTCTTCCCAGGCGCGGTCGAGAAGAACTTGATCCTCATTGCAGTCCGCCTTACCACCTTGCCTGCCGCATCCCTGGCGGCCTGCAAGCTTGCCGCCTGCTCCTCCTCCTCCTCCTTCTCCTCCTTCTTGCTCTTGGCCCCAGCTGCCGCTTGAAGGCCTTGCGTGGTGTTTGCGTTGATGAGGAGGAGCCTGGGCAGACGCAGACTCTGCTGCAGTGCGCGTCCAGAAGCCTCGAGCCTCGCCCTCACTGCCTCCAGCTGAGCCTCGTGGGATGCCGTTTCTTCCGCCCGCTCGGCCTTCCACTGGGCGAGCTCCTCCCCCAACGCCCGCTCGCGCTCGGCCAACGCGGCCAGCACGCGTTCGCGCACGCGTTGGATGTGCTCTTTCATCGCGGTGCGCGCCTCGAGCTCGCTCGCCTGCTCGCCCTGTGCCTTGGCACGCTCGGTCTCGGCTGAGGCCTCGACAGAGGCCAGTGTGGTCTCGATCTCCACCAAGCGCGCCTGAATGGCATCGCGAGCGCGCTTCTCGGCCTCGTCCAGCGAAATCGCATCGTGCCTTTTGTGCGGACCGGCAATTAGGCACATGGTGCACACAGGCGTGGCATCGGACTCACACCAGAACTTGGCCCGCTTGCCGGTGTGGTGCGCGCACGATGGCATTCGCGCGCTGGCGGGCGCGCGCGAAGAGGACGGCACGCGCACGTGGCTCCGGAAGCGGTGCAAGGCGTGAACGGCCGCATCACACGAGTCGCACAAGAGCATGTCGTCGCAGTCAGAACAGAACTGCGTGGCTTGGCTCCGCAGTCTCCACACAAAGGTGACTTTGGTCCATCCGTCTGGCCCTCGCCCGTCCGGCAGGCCCTCGATGTCGAAGAAGAAACAGCAAGGAGGTCAAGAAGGGCGAAGTTGCGCGGCAACTCGTTGACATTGCCTCCCGAGGTAAGTGCGCGACAGCGTGGGCACCGCAAACTGCCCTTGTCGTTGACGTCGTTGTTGCCAGCGTCAGGCTTTTTCAGCACTACGGCCCCTTTTTCGTCTGTTGTTGTGGTCGTTGAGTCTGCGCGGCGGGCGGAAAGTGCCGCGAGGCAGGCGGTGCAAAAGGAGTGGCCACATCGAAGCAGGCGCGGCACGCGATCGGTCGGTGTAGCCGCGAAGGCCTGCAAGCACACGTCGCACACCAGGGTGTCCTCCTCTTGCATCTGTTGCTCGCTGCTGCACGGTTTTTTGCGCAGAAAGGCCTTAATTCATAGGTTTTTATTGTCCCTGGCTGCCTGGTGATAATTGGCCGGGGAATATTGCCGGTATTTTTGGTTACTTGACGGTGGCCTTGGCACGGATCTTGTCCTGGACGGTGGCGAGGTCAAGCCCGCTGGCGCTGGAGGCCTCGACCTGGACCGGCGTGCCGGCCCACTGCTCGACGAGCCGCTTGACGCCGGGCGCGAACATGGAGGCCACCATGCGCTGCTTGACCGTGGGCCCATGCGAGGGCGTCCACAGGATGAAGACCATCCTCGTGCGCGTTACGCCGTCCGAGTGAGCTGTCCAGGGCACTTGAGCCACCACCATGCGGCACTGGTCTTGCGGCAGACTCGACACGAGCGCGCCCCACGTCGGGCACGACGTTGATGATGAAGCAGATGAAGAGGAGGATGACGATGTGTCGAGGGTGACGGTGGCCTCTTGGCCCTCTGCAAACTTGAGCACGCAGTAGGGGGTCGGGCAGGTTGTGGCCTCCAGGGGGACATCAGCGCACTCTTGGCGGCGTGAGATGGCGAGGATGGCTGGGCGTACATCATCAGTGAGGCGCACAGCTCCAGAACCAGACATGATCGACATGATTGTAGTGCGAGTGCTGCTTGTCTGTGGTGTGAAGGGCTTGTTGTTGTTTGTGAACAGCTGACCCTTTGCCTGGATAACAAAAGGACTGACTCTTCAAGGAAGCCTTCCTTTGTTCTACGGTGGCGGTCAGGAAGAGCCGTTCAAGGAAAGCAAAAACCAGTAATTGGTAATTTTTATTTTTTTATTTTTTTTTCCTTCGTTTGTCCGAAGCTGCCGCCATTCATCCACTTCATCATCCAAGCCTCCAACACTTGTGTTCTTGTGCATGATGTGCCAACTGAGCAAAAAGAGAAGAGCGACAGCGGAGGATGCGAGTTGGCGAACGTATAGCAGGTACACGAAGTAGCATCATTCCTATGCGTTCTTCTCTACTCCTGGCTGGCGGTGGTGGCCTCCTTGCCGATCAGCCTCTTCACTCAGCTCCGGATTGTGGGTACGCCTCGGAAAGAATAAGACAGAACAGCCCATTTTGAAAAGCAAAGGAAAACTTTTGAGAAAAACATTCCACAAAGATGGCCTCCAAGGTACGGCCACATTTGGCCTTTACATGATGGAAGGAGAAACTCACTCGGTTGATTTAGGGAAAGACTGTTCTCGATCTCGATAGGTACCTGGGCCAAATGATCACCGTCAAGTTCGCCGGCGGGCGGGAGGGTACGTAACAGGCCTGAAACATCACACACGATGTTGTTACCAAAGATATGCTCAAACTGTGTGATGCTCACACAGTGACGGGCCTGCTTAAGGGCTACGACACGCTGGTCAATCTCGTGCTCGATGAGACGAAGGAATTTTTGCGAGGTAAGCCTGCGAGCTAGCGATTGTGCTCCAATTCTAATCTTACACGTGTTTTCGATGATACAGACCCGACAGATCCGTACAAGCCGTCGGTGCGCACGCGAACGCTCGGCCTTACCGTGTGCAAGGGCAGCTCAGTCATGCTCATTTGCCCTGTGGACGGCACCGAGGAGATCTTGAACGGCAACCCGTTCCTCAAGCCCGAGGAGGAGATCTAAGAGATCATATCAATACACAACAGCCTCAGAGGCCAGGCTTCCTTCTTCTCTTTCTCTTTCCTCTCACCCTTGTTGTACAAGCTTCACTGGTCGTGGTCGTGTTCAACTAGTGCTCGACAAAGGCAAAGACCTGCACGCGGTGGTTGGCGCTGTCGGCCACGAAGATGCGGCCCTTGGGGTCCACGGCGAGCCCTCGCGGGTGATCAAAGCAGCCCTCGTCGGTGCCGCGTTGGCCGATGACGGCGAGGAACTGGCCCTGGTCGTCAAAGACCTGCACGCGGTGGTTGTCCGTCACGAACACGCGCGTGCGGCCGTCGCCGCTTTCCCAGACGACGACGTCGCGCGGGTGCTGGAACCGGCCCTCGCCCGCGCCCGCGACGCCAAAGCCGCGCTGATACCGGCCCTGGCCGTCGAAGACCTGCACGCGGTGGTTGTCCGTGTCGGCCACCCACACGCACCCGTGACGGTCGACCGCCAGGCCGCTCGGCTGACGAAGCTGGCCCGGCTGGTCGCCAGCGGCGCCAAAGGCCTGCAAAAACTGGCCCTTGAGGTCAAACGCCTGGACGCGGTGGTTGCCCGCGTCGCTCACATAGACGCGCCCGCGACGGTCGTCCACGACCACGCCCCAGGGCTGCTGCAGCTGGCCGTCGCGCAGGCCCTGGGCGCCAAACGTGGCCTGGCAGCCGTTGCCGTTGAACACCTGAATGCGATGGTTGTCGCGGTCGGCCACCAGCATGTAGAGGCTGCTGTCCGGCCGCACCAGGCCCGCCACGCCGCGCGGGTGGTAGAAGCTGCCCCGCTGCGAGCCCTCGGCGCCAAACTTGGCCACGAACGCGCCCTTGGCGTTAAACACCTGAACGCGGTGGTTGTTCTGGTCGGCGACGATGACGTGGCTCGTGCCGCCGCGGCTCGAGACAAAGGCGAGGCCGCATGGGACGCTGAGCTGGCCGTCGGCCGTGCCGCGCGTGCCCCACGAGCGCAGGAAGCGGCCGCGGGGCCGCAGCGCCTGCTTGAGGGTCGTCACCTCGTTCTCGAGCGCGCGGATGCGATAAATCAGCGGACGCAGCGGCACGAGGCTGCACCCCTTGACGTGGGCCGCGAGCTCGGCCCGGCGCAGCTGCTTCGCCGCGCAGCCCACGTCCGCCGCCGGACACTCGACCTTCACGGCCTGGCAGGTCTTGGCGTGCTCGACCGCATGAATGGGCGCGACGCGCTGGCCGCAGCCTCGGGCGCACGCTGGGCGGGAGGACTCATGAGCTCGTCAGGTTCAACATGCAAACGGCCCAAAGAAGGACGGACCTTTGGGGCAACGCTGGACGTGGTTGGTCAGGTTGCCGCGCTCCAGCGAGCCTCGACACACGGGGCACGCCACTGGAAGCGCGTCGAGAGCGTTGGTGATAATGAGGGGGGCGGGGTGGAGCGCTTGCACGGTAACGTCAGCGCGGCAGCTGGGGCAGGTAGGGTTGTTCGTGAGCCATCGCTGCAGGCACGCCCGGCAGAAGGTGACTCGGCAGGAGGGCTCCACCACGGGGTCTACGAGGGGTTCATGGCAAATCAAACACTGAAGGCTGGGGTCCACCTTGCTCAAGTAGTGGTAGGCCTGCGTGGAACTCTGCCACAAAACTAATAAAGTTGACTGAATAGAAGAGGAGGGCCAGAGGGAGTACTGCCATACCGTCATGGTAGCGTCTAGTGAGCTCTTCCGCTGGCGATGCACAACAATGAGCAATTCGGCCGAATTGCCTTTTTTGCTTTTGGTGGTTTTGAATTTAATTTTTTGTAAAATCAATTACAATTACAACCGACGTTTTTCTGCACGAGCGGTTTAGGACGGCAGAAGGGAGATGAGCCGAGCGAAGCTCGGACGGTCCGAGGGGACGTCGCTCCAGCACCGCGCCACGATCTCGAGGAAAGACGCCGGCACGCCCTCGGGCAGGCTGTGGGGCGAGGGCAGCGGCGGCTTGTCCCGGTTGTAGCCCGCCTGCGCCACGATCGCCATCCGCTGCAGTCCCTTCCACGGCCTCTTCAGCGTCAACAATTCCTGTTTTTGTTGTTGTTTACGCGCGTATGTGAGCCACCGTGTACGAGGCCGAGCTCGGCACAAGCGTGCGCGTACCCAGAGGACGCTGCCGTAGCTGTAGACGTCGCTCTTCTGGTCGTAGGGCTCCTGGCGGAGGCACTCGGGGGCCATGTAGGCCGGCGTGCCGGCGAACGTCTCCTGCGCGCCCTCGCGGAGGTCCTCGTCCTTGGCCTGCACGAACCCGACGTCTCCGATCTTGACCGACAGGTGGTGGTCCAACAGGATGTTGGCGGGCTTGAGGTCGCGGTGGATCAGGGGCGGGTCCATGAGGTGGAGGAAGTTCATCCCCTTGGCAATCTCCTTGGCCAATCGGATCAGCAGCGGTCCCGGAAGCCTGCATTAAAAAAGTAATTAATTATTAAGAAAAATATTAAAATATTAATTAATAATAGCGAAAGCGAAGAGGCGCAAAAGAACGAAGAGAGACGTACTTGGCTTCGCCTCGCTTGACGGCCTTGAGGAGGTGGGCCAGGGTGTCGTTCCGCATGAGCTCCATGACGATCGACATGTTCGGGTACTCGACGCACACGCCCATGAGCTGCACCACATGGTAGTGGCGCAGCTTGCTGAGGAAGAGGGCCTCCTGCTGGAACTGCAGGCGGAAGGTGTCGTCGTCGCGCTGGTTCTTGATGACCTTGACCGCGACATAGTCGCCGCGCCACTCGGCCTTGTAGACGTCGGCAAAGCCGCCGCTGCCGAGGGCCTCGCCCATCTTCAGCTCGTCCCACTTGATCACCTGCACGGCCGCCGAAATGGCCGCCACTGCGGTGTCGCCACGCATTCCCCAAATAGTTGAATAAATAAACAAAAT
>NAVB01000742.1:0-18612 GCA_002179805.1 Acanthamoeba lenticulata
GAAGGGCTGAAGGGGACACGTGCCTCGATAATAGTTCCCTTCGTGATGACGCCCAGCTGCGTGTAGAGCGGGGTCTGCGGGTTCTTCTTGACGCCGAGAATGTCCAGGTAGAATGTCGCCTTCAATTCCGGGTGGGTCACATGCGCTTTCTGGAGGGTCAAACCCCACGGGGACGATCATCAGCATTTCCTCTCCTCTACCCGACAACTGCCCGGTCGATGAGGGACAGCAAGCGAACCTTGAAACGGAGAGCAGCCGGTCGGATGAATCGCTCGTATTTGGGCGGCTTGCGGGTGAAGTTGTCGCCCACAAAGGTAACCTTGCGCACCATACGCTTCCATGTTTTCTCTGCGTAAGGGCACGATCATACGCAGGTGAGCAAGCAGGGTCCACAGGACAGCAGCAGCAACAGCAGTTTGGCCAGAGGAACGTACTCCCTCGCTTGCCCGACGCCACCACACCAAACATCTCGAACTCGCTGATCGGCCGCACTTTGGGGAGAGGAACGTCCCACTTGCCCGCTCTCTGCTTCTTCTTTTGCTTGACAGTGTTGCTCAGCACCTTGGCCCTATGGAACACGCAAGAGCAGAGTCAGCATCACAACATGCGAAAGCATCCCAGGACTTAACAAGAACAACAACAACAGAAAGGATCGTGCCTTCGGGTCTGCTCGCGATCCAGCAGATAGGCGGGCACAGCTCCCTTCTCCATCTTCTCTTCCACGTGCTTGTTTGTCTTCTGCTGGTGCATAGCGATCCTGGAGAAAGGTTGGAGCGGTGACAACAGCGTCAGAAAAAGGAAAAAAAAAACCCATTTAGAACGCGCAGTGAGCAGGAGCGCGTACTTCTTTTTCATCTCCACCTTCTCCGCGTGTCGCTTCTTGGCGTAGAGCTTGGCTCTCAGACCATGCACCTTCTGCGCAAACTCAGAGCGCTTATGCGCCATACGAGCTTCCTTCTTGCGCCTGCAAGAAAGAAACGATTAATAACGTGTAAGTGACGGACAAAGCGATTTAAGTAATTGAATAATAAATTAAATCGAGAATATGACGGCACAAAGAGATTTCTGCAAAAGTTGATGCAAAAAAAAGGATGCATGACGTACAATCTCTCAAAATAGTCCATGCGGTAGCCATATCTGGCCCGATGGAGTTTGATGTAATCTCCCTGCGGCTATGGTGCAAAATGGTTCCGATTTTGCATAATTTGAACAGAGGATGTCAGCACAGACGACTGGCGTGCAAATCTTGAATAAAATCGCGTACCATGGTGATGTATCAGGGACGCCGGCGATTTCGATTGTGCCCTCAAGTTGCACTTGATGTTTTTCTTCTTCTGTCATTTTTCTCCGCGTCACAAAACAAGGTTTTAACCGAGCACATGAAGAAATAGCCTGGAAAAATCGTTTTTTTGTGTTTTGGCACGGCTGGGCCAGCGAACAATCTTGTTACGTGTATCTACCATGGCAAGACATCTAGCTGAGATTTTTGGCACTGAGAAGGACAGGTACTGCATCCCACTTTCTTTGTAATCGAAGGCCATGATGGTGTTGCCCTTTAAAATGATGTTTTGAAACATCATACACCATTAGCACCCTCTCCCTTCCCCTTGGGTTCGCGACGACAGAAAGTAATAATCTCAATTTTTCACTCCCTCTGTATAGCTAGATTAGCTCAGCGGCCCACCAATTTGGAAGACCCCTTTGTGTCTAATCCAATTAGCCTCAATTAGCTCACCTTCACCCTTTCTCCTCTTCCTCCTCTACTCTCCTTTTAACACTGTTGGGGACCACTACACTCTTGTGTCTCTTGGGCACGGCGGTCAAAAGAGTCAACTGTCCCTTCTTCTTCAAAATCGGCGCCTGCCGACATGGCGACAAGTGCTCGCGTCTGCACAACCGCCCTCCGATCAGCCAGACGCTGCTGATCCCGCACATGTACATGCCGCCCGTGCCGACGGAGTGGCCTCAGTCACCCGACGACGTCCGCACGATGGAGAAGATTCAACGCGAAGCCCAGGAGCATTTCAACAACTTCTACGAAGACATTTACGATGAGCTTCGTAACTTCGGTCGTGTCGAAGATCTTCATGTTTGTGACAATACAGGAGGTACGTTCCCTGTTCTCCTCCTTTCACACGCTGCGTTTTGGCTGATTGGTGGTCTTCTTTACGACAGCCCATTTGGTGGGCAATGTTTACGTCAAGTTCGAGTTCGAAGACGACGCTGAGAAGGCGTTGAAAGCTTTGACCGGTCGCTTCTACGCCGGTCGACTCCTCGTCCCCGAGTTCTCGCCAGTGACTGACTTCAGAGAGGCCCGCTGCCGCCAGTACGATTCGAACGAGTGTAACCGCGGCGGTCAATGCAACTTCATGCACCTCAAGCAAGTCGACCCTGACATCGAGAGGAAGCTGTTTGGCCGCAGGAGCCGCCGGAGGGATGACCGAAGGGATGACCGGAGGGACCGCCGTGATCGCGATCGTGATCGCGACGATGACCGACGTCGCGAGAGGAAAAAGTCGCGTTCGCGCTCGCGGTCTCGCTCCTCCGAGAGGCACCGCAGGAGGAGGGAGAGGAGCCGCGAGCCTGAGGACGCCGAGCACCGCAGCGACCGCCGCAAGAGGAGGGAGAGAAGCCGCGAACCCGACGAATCCGATCACCGTAGCAGCGACCGCCGCTCTGATCGCGAGCGTGACCGCGAGCGCGACCGTGAGCGAGATCGCGATGACGACCGCGACCGGGAGCGCGACAGGGACAGCAAGCGATCCAGGCACGACGGCGACGAGACGCAGGCCCCTGCCGCGCCTGCTGATGACGCGCAGCATCAGCCCAGGCCCGAGAACAGCGAGCAGCCGCAGGCGGCCGATGGCGCCCCTGCTGGGTCCGACTACTAGAGGCCTTGTACGGCTCTCTCCCCTCGACCTCTCTACAGCCGGAAACGTCACACGTACGCACACACTTTATTTTTCTGAAAATAAACATATCCACCTCTTGGAGCGATCGTATGATGGTGTGCTGCTTCTGGGGGGAGAGAGAAAAGGGGGAAGAAGAAGCTCACGGGAGGGGACTCGCGTCGAGGGAGGCCCACGCGCCCCGCCGATCCACGTCGAGGGTCGCGGTGCGGCATTGGACGCCCACTTGCTGAAGGAGTTGCTGCATGCGCCCCTCCGTCTGCGCGAAGTGGCTCACGCACAGGGCCAGAATCGTAGACCCTTCATGAAGAGCGAGCCGTCAGTGCTTGCGTGTGTTGTTGTCGTGAGGACGAGCAGAGCGCACCCGAGCCGGAAAGGCACACGCCCAGCAAGCCGGGCGTGTCTTGAGGCGAGAGGGCCAGGCACTCCTGCAGGCCCGGCACCAGATGCTGGCGGTAGGGCTGGTGGATCTTGTCCCTGTGCACCGAACGAGCGAAGATGCGAGTGGTTAGTGTCACCGCGGCAACGGCAGCAAGAGGGAAGGCAGCGCGCACTTCATCGCGTCCCGGATGAGCGAAGGTTCCGCCACTCCGCCGTCCGAGAGCGACGCGGCCAATAGGCCCACCCGCTGCAAATTGAACACCTGCCCCGCACCACCGCCCGACAAACGCGCCACAAAGGGGTCAAGAAGGGGGTGCGATGCGAGGCCTTCAGGCGTGAGAAAGAAAGAAAGGCGCCCGTACGACATCGGCGCGGGAGTAGGTGGGCGGAAGCGCCTGCCTGGCCTTCTCGGTGGAGACCTCAAAGTTGGGGATGGCGACCACGGCCTTGACCTTGTCGCTCAGTGGCAGCTTGCGCGCGCACACGTTGGGCACACCCGACGACGCGTCGGCCTGACGATCGTCATCCAGGCTGCAGCACGCCACAAAGCCGCCGCAGAGCGAAGCGGACGCATTGTCGGGATGGCCCTCAATCTCGACGCAGTAGCGCAGCTTCTCGGCAGTGCTCAAGCCCAAGTCAAATAGCTTGTCGGCGATCAGGACGCCGCTCACGACTGCCGCTCCGCTGCTGCCCAGGCCTCGCCCTGTCGGCCATCACCACCGCGCCGCGGGGGGGGGGGAGGAGGGTGAGCTTCCCCTTCGGCTTCGCCGAGCGCTGCGAATTGTGCGCACCGAGAGGGATCTCGTTCTGGATCGACAGAGCAAAGCGCACGTCGGCAGGGATGCTCCGCCCCTGCTTCTGGGCCACATGCACGACGGACTCCCACAGGAAGTTGGTCTCATCCAGCGGGACCCCGCCCTTGCCTTCGCCCTCGAACGCGATCGTCACTCGCGGCTCGTCGCCCTACGGTTCCGGGCTCTCGTGAGCTCGACGCTGGGGGCAACAGTGGCGAGGGGGTCGTACGGTGCGCTGGGCCACCTCGACTTGGGTGGTCAGGTACACGCCCACGGCGAGGCCAAACACATCAAAGCCGCTGCCCAGGTTGGCGCAGGAGCCCGGGACGCGCACGGTCAGCCGTTTGCCGACGAGGCGGCCCTCTGGGCCTGCGCCGCCGGCGCCAGTGGCTTGCTTGCTCAGAGCGTCCTCCATGAGCTTCTTGAGCGCCGCCGCGTCGTCCTCGATCCTGTCGCAGCGCGAGGGCAGCCCCATGATCCGCTCCAGCTCCTGCATGGCCAGCAGCCCCCGTCCCGCCCAAGCGACGTTGGTCGATGTATGTACGAATGACGTGCGCCTATCCTGTTGGGTTGTGGGCGTGGAGACGGACCGACGGCAGGGGCAGGACGTAGCCGAGGGCCTTCTGCTGGGCGTCCGCGAACTTGGCGGGGCTCGCGGTGGCCAGCGACGCGAAGCAGATCGGGTGGGTCGCGTCGCGCGAGAGCTCCCTCCACATTTGCTCCAGCGCGTACACTGCGCCGAGTCGGAAGAACGACAAAGTATGAGCGACACGGCTGCGCGCACAGCGCCGACTGGGGGAGGATCGAACCGCCTATGGCCGAGTGCGGGCAGAGGACGTAGTCGGCGGCCTGCTTATACCTCTTGATGGTGGCCAGCGTGTGATCCTCTGGTATACCAGAGAAGGTGAGGTCGCGAGCCATTGGTGCAAAGTCAGGCGGACGTACCGGACACGGCGAAGGAGGCCATGAGCGAGCAGGCCTTCTCGTGGACGGCCCGAGGCACCTCGAGCACCCCCGTCGCGTTGAACTGGTTCATCCACTCGGTGACCTTGGCCGCGTCCCGGTCGGCGATCTCGTAGAAGAACCGCTCAAAGTTGCTCGAGACTACGCAGCAGCCATGCATGCGTGCGTGAGGCAGGTCCTCGTGCCGCAAGCGTACGCGGCCTCAATCTCCCGAGAGGTCGGCAAAAGAAGGCCCTACCTTGGATGTCCATGGAGGGGCTGAAGCTGGGCATGACCACCTTCTTCTCGTACTTGCCCGACGCAAAGAAGCGGTGGAGGATGCTGTGTGCGTCGATCGGCACCATCAGCCCAACATGCGCGCTGGTGAGGTGGAGTAGGTAAGAAGGATAATTGGGGGGGGGGGTGTACTCGTTCTGGTTGGTCGCGACGATGAAGTGATGGACCGGCAGACCCATGCGCTGGGCGTAGAAGCCGGCGAGCACGTTGCCAAAGTTGCCGGTGGGCACCGAGAAGACGACCTTGGCGCCGGCCTTCTGCTGCGCCGGGGAGGTGACCTGGAAATAGCTGTAAAAGTAGTACACGGTCTGGGCCAGGATGCGGGCCCAGTTGATGCTGTTGATGGCCGCCAGGTTGTGCTTGCGCTTGAAGGCCAGGTCGGCAAAGGTGTCCTTGACCAGCTTCTGGCAGTCGTCAAAGGTGCCCGTCACGGCGATGTTGTGGACGTTGGGGTCCGTGATGGTGGTCATCTGCTTCTCCTGGATGTGGCTCACGCGGCCGTGCGGGTGCAGCACAAACACCTCCACGTTCTTCTTGCCCCTCAGGCCGGCCAGGGCTGTGCAGACGCACAAGCGCAGAGCAAAACAGGGTTAGGCGGCACGCCAGGCTGCGACGGCAATGGGCTTGAGAACGGGAAAGGTGATGGTACCAGCACTTCCAGTATCACCTGTGGAGACATCAAGCGCAAGCCAAGCGTTGAGTGAGAAGGAGGAAAGATGCTACGACATCAGCAGCACAAGTGGACTGGCCGAGATGGCGGCGTACCAGAGGTGGCGCCGAGCACGGTGATGTGGGTCACGCTGGCAGGATCATCCTCCTGGGCCGACTCGCCTGCGCGCTGCTGCTGCTTGCGGGCGTTGGTCTCGAGGAGGTACTCAAAAACGTGGCCAAGGAACTGGAGGGCAAAGTCCTTGAAGGAGAAGGTGGGCCCGTGAAAGAGCTCACACACGCTGATCTGTTGGCGCGAGTCGTCGGTGCCCATCAAGCACGGCTGTACGCGGAGTACGTCCTCGACGAAGAACGAGGAGTAGCTCTTGTCGATGAGCTCTCTCAGCTTGCTCGCTGGGATGTCGTCCTCAGCGATGAAGAGGGACAAGATTTCAAAGGCCAGGTCGGTGTAGGGGAGATTGCGCCACTTGGCCAACTGTTGGCCATCGATGCTTGGCAGGTGGGAGGGAACGAACAGGCCACCATCGTCCGCCAGGCCCTTGAGGACAACATGTTTGAAGGACAGACCCTTCTCGCCTCCCCTGGTGCTCTCATACACGGGCTTGTTGTCCCTACTGCTGTTCACTGCGGCGTGTAACATGGCGCTGCTGTGGTGGTGGTGCTGCTTGGTGGCGTGAGTGTGGTCTTGCAGGGGCAGCTGTTCAAACAACAGAACACCGGAAAGAGAAAACGAATTGCAATTCAATTTTCTCACTTCGGGAGGTAGGGAAGGGAGGGCGAACGTTCTTCTGCGGCAAGTGCTTTGCCCACCAGCGCAACCAACGGCCTACGACCTTGCATTACACGAACGAACGGCTCAGCTCTGAAGAGGGCTGGTTTCTCCCTATGTGCGTTCCCCATAAAAAATGCCGATGTGCAGTGTAGTGTTGTGGCTTTTTGCAGAGCTCCACGTAATAATCACACCTAACCTCAGCCGGCAGCTCGGCTCGAGGGTCGGAAGCTCACCACCATGGACTCTAGCCCTTCGCCGTCCCCTTCTCCGTCGGCTTCGGCGTCGCCCGAACCCCCATCCATCATCCCAAGTCCGGCTACACAATCGGTGCTCTACGACGGAGGTATGCAGCACGCAGCGTTGCTTGGGCTAACAGCCACGCGGCCTTTTGACAAAGGAGGTCCTTGTGTCAGGCATCGTGTCTGTGCTGGAGATCAATCTTGTGGTCGGCGTGGTGGCCTTCCTTCTACTTGCTTACCTGCGATGGCGCAGCCAACGCAAGCTGTACTTCAAATACTACGGCGGTACGGCGCCGCGCTCCTGCCTGGTGGTAGGCTTGGCCTGTCAGCGGTAGCTCACGCGATGAGCTGTGCACCTACAGGTGAGTACCAGCGATTTTGGGAGAACGAACAACTGGCGGGTAGCGAGTCCTTCTCCTCCTTTCCTGCCATCGACGAGGAAGGAGCCGAGTTTGCCAGCCTTATGGACAGCGATGGTGAGGCTACGACCTTTTCCTCATGCTCCTGCAGCCGAACGCAGCCGCCATAACATTGTGTTCTGTGTTTGCGACGACGGTCACCGACAACACAAACAACGACGATCACTAGGTGAGGACTCATCAGAAGAGACATCGACGGTCCGACCTGCAGACTCGGCCAAGAAGAGAGAGCTGACTGAGCTCAGCAAGAACGGACCGGAGCGGTTCATGGGCTGGGTGTGGCCCCTCATTCGCATGTCCAAGTTCGAAGTGGCCGACAAGTGCGGGAATGACGCCATGATCTACATCCACTTCCAGGTGCGCCGTAGTCCCTTTCAGCCTGCCTCATATGAGCCCTGCGAGGATGCTTGATTCTTACGATGGTCTCACTGGGCGGTGCAGAGGTGCACGTTGGCCTTCCTGGCCATCTCGGTCGTGCTGGGTATCGCCGTCGTGCTCCCCGTCAACGTCACCGCGCACCAGAGCGAAGACAAAGTCCGCTCCGGGTTCTTGTCCACCACCGTCGGTGCGGCCCCTCTTCCCTTTGCCTCCCCACCCAACGACTGCAGCTGACGCAGTGCCGATCACGTGTGTTTATCGGTTAATCCAGGCAACATTGACGTCACCGAGAAGGAGCGATACTGGGCGCATGCATTCGTCTGCGTGATCATCTCCCTTCTGGTCTACGGGCTCGTGTGGTACCTCCGCCGTTTCCTCATCGCATGCAAGGTACTCCATGGGCCCGTGTTTTTGGCCGATGGTGACGTCAGGCTGACGTCCGGTTGGGCGGGAAAAACGAATATAAAAACAAAAAACGCAGGACAAGTTCCTCGCGCGGAGCGTCAAGTCGGCCGTGAGCGCGCACACGATTATGATCCGCAACTTCCCGGCCACCATGGTCGACGAGGAGCTCATCGTGAGGCACTTTGAGGAGCTGATGGAGACCAACGTGAGCCTCCAGCAAGACGTGCAGCGCGTCCGCGCCAAGCGTCGACGCCGGCGCACCCTCAGCCTCACCAGCAAACGCGCCGCCGCCGCCGAAGCTGCTGCCATGGCTGCTTCGCTTGAGGCCGACGGAGGCCTCGCAGACGGCGCTGGCCCGCATTTGCCGGCGACCGACGGCGTCGCTGAAGGCACGGAGAAGGGCAAAGAGCAGGAAGACGGTCTTAGCTCTGGGAGCGGCCTCGAGCCCGGGTCGGGTGTTGGTGTCGCGTCCTTGGAGTCGCTCCAGCTGCGATCGGGCGGGGACGCTACGGCCGGGCTCAGCTGGTGGGCGCGGCAGAAGGCGAAGCGCAAGCAGCGCGCGGCCGAGAGGCTGGCGCAGAGCACCGATGGGAACGCGAGCGAGGACGAGAGCGAGAACGGGTCGGAGAAGAAGAAGCCGCACGTGGTGGCGGTGCACCTGGCCTGGGAGGTGCGGGACGTGCTGAGCGCGATGGAGGCCTACAAGGACATCGACGACCAGCTCGAGCACTACCGGCAGGAGCGCATGCTGCGGGGCCACAGGCCGCTCGTGTGGTTCCCGCCGTCGTCCTCGCTGGGCGAGAAACTGGTCTACCTCGTGCGCCACTTTGGCACCATCATGGAAGGCATCGCCTATGGCGGCGCGCGGGGCCGCCTCGACGCCATCCGCGAGCTTAAGCGCAAGAAGGCCGAGCAGAAGCAGCGCGTCGCACGCGCCAGGCAGCGCGCCAAAGCGGCGCGCGCCACCGGCATCGTCTTCATCACCTTCTCCTCGAGCGTCGTCGCCAAGGTCATGAGCCACATCTACAACAAGCACACGAGCCTGTGGAACCTCAACCGCTGGCTGGCCCCCGACCTCACCTCCTGCTCCAAGTCGCTTAAGGACCGCCAGTGGATCGTCAGCTCCGCCCCCGAGCCCGAGGACCTCATCTGGCCCGTACGCCCTTCAACGCCATCATCATCGTTGTCATGTGGTCCTGATCTCGTGTTGTGGTCTTACCTGATGATGAGCAGAACCTGGGCATCGGCAAGTGGGAGAAGCGCCTGCGCGTCTTCTACGTCAACCTGACGCTCCTGTTTTTCTTCTCGTTCTTCACCACGCCCCTCTCCATCATCTCTGCCCTGCAGCCGCTGAAGCAGGCACGCCTCCTTCCCCCCTCTTCCCTCCTCTGGTTCCGCGCGAGTACCGTGCGCTCATTCATGAGAGCTGCGCCACAGGCCCCGCTGTTTGCGGACATCATCAACAGCCTCCACACATGGAACAACGGGGCGATCCTCTTTGCCTACCTCCCGACCCTCATCCTGCTGGCCGTCACCACGATCCTGCCCCTCGTCATCTGGTGTACGTCCCTCCATTCGCCCGCCTCGACCCCCCTCTGGACTGCTCACGAGGTGGTGATGGTGATGATGAGCAACAGTTTCGTCCATGTTTGAGGGCCACCACAAGGTGTCCTCCACGCACAAGTACCTCGTGGTGAAGACATACGTCTTCCTGCTCTTCAGCGTGCTGCTTCTCCCGTCCCTCTTCCTCACCTCGCTCGACGCCCTCATCCGCAAGGGTACCTTGTCCAACCAGCCAACCCCCGCGGATCTGCTGATGCGCTTCTTTGATGGCTTCTGATCCGTTCCCCCCCCCCCAACACGAACCGAGCAGGCTGGGACAACCGGCAGCACCTCAACGTGCTCTTCTCGGGGCTCTTTCTGCCCAACTCGGCCGCGTTCTTCATCAACTACATCATCCAGATGGCCATCCTGGGCCAGATCGTCGAGGTACACCATCTATTTATTAGATTTTTTTTTCTTTTTAAGGACCCATTTCTCCTGCCGGACCAAGATGAAGCTCACTGAGGCCTCTTCCCCTCTACCTGGGGGTGCGCGCTCGATGCATCGCAGGTGATGCGGTTGCCCGAGCGCCTGCAGTCGCTGCTCCTCAAGTGGAAGGCCGTCACCGTCTCGCAGAAGAAGCGCGCCGACGAATACGCCTATCCCCACGAATACGGTATCCCTTCCCTCTTCCCCATTTGTCCATGGTCTGTCGTCATCATCATCGTCGTCGCCCTTCTTGACCAACTTACCACTTTTATCGTCGTCTACCATCGCGACCATCGCAGGGATGCAATACGCCTACATGATGGTCTTCTTCGCGACGATCCTCACGTTCAGCACCATCGCGCCGCTCATCCTCCCGTTCGGGATGCTCTACTTCCTGTTCAAGCACTTCCTCGACACCTACCTCCTCGTCCACGTGCGCCCGCGCGAGTTTGACAGCGACGGCAGCATGCTCTGGTACTTCTCTTCCTCCCCTCTTCGGCTTCCGTTCGCTTCCTCTCACACTCCTGTTGTGTGTCCCTTTCCCCTCGCCCCGGCCAGGATCGTGCTGCGCGTGATGCTCTTCACGGCGGTGCTGCTCAAGTTCCTCATGTTTGTCTTCCTGTCCCTCCACGGCACCGCCGGTACGATCACGCCATTCTTCTTCTTCTTCTTCTTTTCGTCGTGATCCTCGCTTCGTACAGCAATCACAAGAAGGACGCGCCTGACAACAACAACAACAACGTAACACAACATGAATGAACAACAACAGGCCAGATGACGTTCGTGGGGGTGGTGCTGGCGCTGGCGTTGGCGGCGTTCTTCGCGGCGTACATGGCGCGGGTGGACATCTTCCACTTTGACCGGGGGCCGCGGACCGTCACGCTCCCCAAGGAGGCCAACTGGCTGCGCGTCTTCCGCACGGCCTACCAGCACCCCTGCTGGCGCGGCTCCAGCAACAACCAGCGGAGCCCCGCGTCGTCGCGGCAGCCGTCGCCTCGTCTCAGCTCGTCTCGCCTCAACTCGCCCCGCCTCAACTCGCCCCGCCTCAACTCACCTCGGGCCTCGTGAGGGGCGCAACATGTCACAACAACACAACAGAAATAAACAACAAAACAACGACCGAGAACGAGCATGTGGGGCTGTGGCGCGTGGGTCAAGGCTTTTTCTTCTCTTTGTCGCCCAGCGCCTCGGAAAAGACTTGGCCGATGGCCTCCTCCAGCTCTTGGGCGTACTCGTCCTCGTCGAGCGTGGGCGTCTGTGTAGCACACCCGTATGGTGGCGTCAGGCGGGAGAGGACACAAGGAGAATGTGAAGGCAAACAAAGGGCGCGGAACCGTGAGGGAAGCCGCAGCGAGGACGCTCTTCTCAATGGCCTCGAGGTTGCCCTCCAGCGTTGGGTCGATCGTCACGCGCGTCAGAAAGCCCCGGCCGTTTTGCTCCAGGGCGACCGCCCCATCAGGGGCGGTGAGCACCACCCGCTGGGCATTCTGCACCACGGCGCCAGCAGAATCAGAAACCATGGCCTCGAGCGTCGAACGAAAGGAGGAGAATGACGCACGGCAGAGGCCTCGGCATTGCGCAGCTGCTGCATGAGGCTCCCAAAGAACTGAGAATCGGAGCGGCCGCGCTTCATCTTCCTCTGTCCCGCTTGTGCTGTGTCTGGTTTTCCTTTTGTTTTTTCCATTTCCTCCTTCACCTTCCTCATGGACAGCGCAACAGGGCACAACGACGTCCTTTTTGTGTCCACTACAACGCACCTTGCCGATGCTTTCCTCACAGGTGCGTTGGACATCTTGGTGGTTGTTTAAAGATTCAGCTTCGCTCACTGCCCCATCTCTTTCTGCTTCCTCACCACGCCAAGGCATGGCTCGCGTTCGCGCACTGCGCTCGGCACAACCCGGAGACGTGTCAGCGCACGAGCCACAGACTAGCCCCGCAGGTCTGGAGAGCAGCCTGCGGTGGCGCCTTGACACCCGCTACTACACAGCCGACCTGCAGCTGGTTCACGTGAGCCACACCTCCGCCTCTGGGCAGGTCGACGTCGAGGCGGCAGTGCAGTCCAGTCTGCCACGCGGCGCGTGCGACGCTTTCCTCCTGCTCTGCGATGCCGCCGAGGTGAATGGCCTTCCCACTTCGTGTAGAGCAGACCCAAAAACCCAGCATCTCACGCACTCTTGCCCCACACGACACCAGGCCACAACTGGGTCCATCCTGCAGGCGTGGCCAAGCGTACTCGAGCAACTGGAACCGGCGGTGCAGCTCTGCGTGGCCTCGTCTCAGGGGACTGGCCAAGACGAACGCGCCCTGCAGGAGATCGAGGACTGGTGCGGTGAACACGGCGTCGAGCTCGTCGTGTGGAACCCCCACGAAGCTCTTCCCGCCACCACAACGAGCGGTAACCGCTTCCCCTCCCCTCCCCTCCTGGTGCGATGGCTCGCTCGGGCTGGGGCTCACTCGAGTGGTCCGCTTGCATTTTTTTGCAGGTCTGCTGAGCGAAACACAAGGACTCGACCGCGTGCTGGAAGCGCTGGAGGCCAACATGTGGCCCACCATGACCATGAAGCCCCGCACGGCCTTCCCCCGGTCCGCTGCCGTCGCGGCAGAGATGGACGCGAACGAGCCTGACGAGCAGGAGGACCACGACAGCCACGCCGTCAGCGGCGAGCGTGTGGCAGAGGCGGAGGAGGAGGCAATGACGGCTGCCGCAGAGCCGCCAAGCCGGGTCGATGCTGGCGTGAACGTAGAAGAGGCCGCGCCCAAAGAGGTGAACCAGCCGCAAGGCAGCTCCTCGGCCGCCACGACCGCACAGCGGCCAAAGGAGGGCCTCGCCGTGGAGGACGAGGAGGACGAGTGGACGGAGGAGACCGAAGAGCGGATGGCCGCGGCGTTCAAGCAGCTGGCTGGGTTCCGAGAGATGCGGCAGCGCTCGGCGCAGATGAGCGACCAGCAACGGCGCGACTTTGCCGCCGACGCCGCGATGGCGATGGCGCGCGCCTTTGGCCTCGACCTCGACGACGACGACTCGGACGACAGCGACGACTGAACCCTTCCTTTCCTCTACAAAAACGTGTTTTATATTCATTTTTTCAAGAAGAAGCGGAAGAAGAGCCGATGGTGGGCGGGAGGGCAGTGGAGGGTCGGGAGAGGGTGCAGACGTGGATGAGCGAGAACTCTTCCTCTTGTACGGCCACGCGCGGGTCCTTGGCCTTCTCCTGCTCGGCAAAGGCGAGGAGCTTCTTCATGTCCATGAACTGCTGGCGCAGGCCCAGATGCTTGACGATGCCCTCGAACTGGTCCTTGCGCTTGTCGTACCGGTAGTTGTTGGTGCTGAGCACCAGCCGCCCGCCCTCGTTCTTGCTCAGGTCGTCTTCGTTGTAGTCGGTGTCGTTGACGGGCAGCAAGTAGTGGGCCGTCGCCAGCAGGTGCGGGATGCACTCGCTCTCGTAGACGCAACCCGACCCGATGATGATGTCGAACGGGCCGTACTGCCGATTGAACTCCTCCACGTTCTCGCCCCACAGCAGCCTGGCGGCTTGCATGTTGGTGCCCACTGCACCACCGCCACTTGAGTAAGTCACATAAAGAAGTGGAAGAAGAAGACGAGGTGGACCGCACGGTGGGAGTTGAGCTGGATGTTGCGTTGGAGGAGATCCACCACCTTGTCGTGGTAGTCGGTCATCACCACCCGCTTGCAGTACACCGAAGCGAGGATGCCGTTAAGGCCTGGTTCGACGACGGAGCGCTGGTGAGCAGGGGGACACCTTTGCAAAGGTGCGGGCACATAATGCAAGTACCTGGGCCAGCCCCAAGCTCAAGCACGGTCTTGTCCTTGAACAGGTCCTTGTTCTGCACCATCCAGTGGCACAAGATTTGGGCGTTGGGCCATACCATTTGGCCGAGCAGATGAGTGTTCTGCACAAAATCGCTGCAAAAGGAGATTGAGATTAATCTCTTGCCCCGATTTGTCCAATGTTGGTCAGGACTGAAGTGACGCACCCTAGACTCTCAATTTTGATCTCCTTGCCATCGAAGACAAAGGTGGTGTGGTCATACTGGTGTTCAGCATCAAAAATCTCAAAGAAGTCTTCCGGGGCATCCTCTTCCTCGACCTCTGCCTCCGTGCTCTTCTTCTGCAGCGTGGGCTGTGTTTCCTCCATCTTTATAATCTTGCTGTGGTGTGAAATTGCTTTCGGAGAGAGAAACTTGCGTTGTGCCGAGGTGCAAAAAGTGGAGGTGTTGGAGTCGATACGCAGCTTCCTGAGAGGACCCACTCAGGGCTGTAATCCCTCCACCAAGGGGACCGGCGTCTTTTCCCTGCTCTGTCGCCAGCCTGAGGCGGTGCGACGCTCATCATCGACCTTGAAACCCTCCCCTCCGAGAGGGCCCCAATGTCGAGTCTCCTTCTGGACGGGGCAGCGGCCTTCGGCGTGAGCCTAAACTCCCGCTCGACTGCGCACGCCTCCAATCCCTCCACCCACATACCCCGCAAGCACGGTTACAGCCAACTGCTTAGGTTGGCCGGCGACCTTCTTGTCCTCTCCTGGCCCTTTTGTCGGCCTTGGCGTCCGCCCGACTCTCCCCTTGTGGGATTTGCAGACGTGTCCAGCGAGGTCACCAACTCCGACACTGCTCTTCTCGAAGAAGCTTCAGAAAGAGTTCAACTGCTGTTTTACTTGGGCTCTTCTTCCTTCTCACCGTCGACCACTGTCGGCTCGGTGTCGGGCTTCACGGCCCAGAAGGTCCGGCCTTGCCGCGCTTGCTCGACCGCTGCTTTGAGCGCCTCGTCCTGTTGGCTCGTCCAAGCCACGCCGCTCGCCTTCTTTTCCCGCTGCAGCCTGCGAAGGGGAGAGGGCCAATCATGGGGGGTTAGCATCATGACAAGGGTCTCTTGTCCTACACGAGATCCAGCGCAGAGGCCTCCCGTACCTGAAAGCATCGACGATGTTGCCGCGGCCGGTGGCCACGATGAAGAGCGCGTTGGGTGGGAGAGCGTTGTAGATGCGGCCCACGCGCTCGTCCGTGCTGGCCAAAAGCCCTTCGAGAGAGGTGGGCAGCGGCAGGAGGCCCGGCGCAGGCGTCTCGGACGATGATGACGACGAGGAAGACGTTCGCGCCACAGCAGCAAAGTGGTCCTCGAGGGCATGGAACTGGGCAAAGATGAAGTCGGCTCGCCAGTCGCTTTGGAGGTGCGCCACAATGCGGCCCGCGATTTCGTCGTCGCTCGCGCAAGCACAGGTCGTGAGCAGGTTGGGCCGCGGCACGAAGGACGATGAAGAGGACGACGATGAGGACGACGAGGAAGAGGAAGGGGAGAGCGGCGGGGGCAGGCTCAAGATGCCCGGCAGCTTGCTCGCGCTGGGCACGAAGGCGTCCACTGGCCCGCTGGTCTTTTGCGGCGGCACGTACTTCTGCAGCCCCACGGGCCTGTCGACGACGGTGACCCGCTTGTTGGCGTTCCGCACCTTGATGAAGAGGTTCTCGCCGTCGTCCTTGGACTCGAGCGAGACGTCCCCGTGCTTGTCCACCTGCACGCCCTCCGACACGCGCAGGAGCACGAGCTCCATCACGGCCTTGGCGTCCTCTGTACTGCAGTGACCGGTACTGCCTGCGAATGGGGAGAAGCGGGGAGACGAGGACAGAGATGAGCTTGTGCGCCGGGTGCGGGTGCGGGTGGCGGAAAGGGGGGGGGGATACCCTGTTGGATGAGCCGCTTGAGGAACTTCTCCGTGAGGAAGCGGAGCGAGTTCTTGTACGGCGGGCCATTCGGGTGCGGGAAGTGCAGCGCCGTGTCTGCGGGCAGTAGCGCGTTGTCAGTCGCAGGGAGGCGAGAGGAGCAGCGAAACGGAAAAAATGAGAGTGCAGGAAGGGAGGGATACCGATGATGCGTTTGTGGAAGAGTCGAAGGGCGAGCAGGTCGTTCTCCAGCGAATGGCCCACGATGATCGTCTTCCTGTTTCCGGTTCAAAGTCAAAAACTCGGTTTTTTCTTCCAGACTAGCCCGCCAACCACGGTCACGCAAGGGGCGCGAGGCTGCACCTTGTGATGCCCAGTTCGTGGAAGGCCTTGTAGACGTCCTCCAGGCGAGTGGTCACGCCGGCGAGCATTTCCTCCGTGATGCCGCTCCACCTTGTACCGAGCCACATAAGATGTGAACACACACGTACGCAGGCCACCAGAGAATGCGCCGTGCGGTGATTGTGTGCTGTACCTGGTCACGTAGTCGGTGATGGGCGCGTGAGGTTTGACCAGCTGGTCGTAGATCACGTTCAGTTCGTCGTCGATCACCGATACGCGCGTCAGCTCGTGCCCATCGGCCGTCAGGCACTGTGCGGCACATGGTCCCCCCCCAATGGAGTGAGATGAGGCAAGGGCAAGGGAGGGACGGGAGCGAGGCTGCACACCATCTCGCAGTCGAGGGCGACGATGGGCCGGTGCTTGCGCGCACTCTTCTTGCCGCTCTCCTCTCCTCCCTCGCCACCGGCCTTCTTGTCCTTCTTCTTCTCGATCCGCTTGGGCAGCCGCACGAAGAGGTCCAGCTTGGGTGGGGGGCGCGTCGGGTGGGCAAAGTCCTCCGGCTTGGACACGCCGTAGAGCGGGTACTTGTTCTGGACCATCTCCTCTTCCGACGCGATGAACTGCTCAAAGAGACTGCCTCGCGCGACAGACAGACAGCAGCAGCATAAGCATAAGCAATCCTATTGACGCGGGCAAAGCGCGAGGTGAAGAGAAGGCACGCACGAGGCGCGCTTGGCCGGGAAGGGGAGCTTGCTGAGCAGCTGCTTGTACTGCTCCTGGATGAGATCGGCCACGTTCGCCATCGCCGTCGGCGGGACCGATGACCGCTTCGGCAAGCCGTCGGACCCGAGGATCAGCGTTGCCACCGTTTCGTTCACGCGGTATCTATGAGCGTGCACGCATAAGTGTGTGTTTGGTTTCTCGTGTCGCCAGGGCCTGCCCTGTGGCTTTGCCCGGATGGGCGCGGGAGAGACGCACTTGTTGCCAGGGGCGCTAAAGGGCGCGACCTTCTGGAAGAGGCCTCCTTCGCTCTGGGGGCGCAGGTGCTTGAGCAGCGCTTCGTGCGACGTCAGCTCGGCTGCGTCGCACGCATGCAACACAAAGACAATCGACCCAGTGAGCAAACAGCCCAAGTCAGGAGGACGTGGGCGACGTACCGACTCCCACCGAGCGCAGGATGATCATCACCTGCACAGACACAGACACAGACACACGGATGATCATCACGATATCCCCTTGTCAGCATGGTCGTTGTTGTTATGCACGCAGTGCATACACACGTACCGTGGTGGGCACCTTGGTGGGGTTGCTGAAGAGCACAGCAGGCGAGGCCTTGGGCTGAGCGTCTAAGAGCCACAACACGAACTCGCGCAGGTCCTTGGTCTTGAGCGGATTGCCCACGAGGTCGACAGAGGGCTTGGTGCTGCCCGTGTACGAGATGTTGCGACCCTTCTTCTTCTTTTCCTTCTTCTTTTTCTGCTTCTTCTGGGGCGGCTCTGCTTGTGGCAGGCCTGGAGCAGCCTCCGTGGGAGGAGGAGCCTCCTCCTTTATGGCGGCCGTCAGTTCCGCGAGCTTCCGCTTCTTGTCTGCCACCGATTTGCGGGCGTCCGCCACCACCTCCTGGCGAGAGCGACGCTTCTTCTTGCCCTTTTTCGATGGCTCTCCCTCTGGCTCTGCGGCTGGCTGGTCCGCGACTGCATCTTCGACTGTCGCGTTGTCTTCACGATCGAATTTGCGTTTGACCCCCGTCCACACCCGACGAACAGCAGCGACCAAGCCATTGCCTTCTCCGCCCGGCTCACCACCAGAAGCAGAGGATCCTGCAGGGTTCTGCATCTTGCTCTCCTGTCACGAGCCGGAGAAAAAGTGGAGAACAAAAAGTCGTAAAATAAATTAGAAATATAATTTATATTCAAATGCCTTCACGGCTAGCCCAGCAAGTTTATTTTGTTGCCAGCATGGACTGAAGAATCCTCCACAATCGTTGATGAGAAATTCTGCCTGAAACGTGCTGTCCCTGCAGTGACCTCCCTGGTGCCTTCAACTTCTTCGATTTTGCAAAATGTTTATGCTTTTATTTCTTGTTTTTTTGTTGATGCCGCTTTTGTGCAGCTTTTGTGCAGCTGCGGCACCGTTTGGTTCAGCGGCCCAATAGCTTTCGCGGCTGTTCCTTCGGTACCCTGACACCGGTCGTAAGATTGAAGACTTTGATCACTTGTGTGGAACGTTGGGTGTAACTGAATCTCTTGAATCTCGCTCATGAGTACTCCCGCGGCTACTGCTCCCCCAAAGGCCGAGGAAAAGAAGGCCCCCGCTGAGGCTGAAAAGAAGCCCGTTCCCTCGCCAGCCTCCACAACCAGT
>NAVB01000743.1:0-12418 GCA_002179805.1 Acanthamoeba lenticulata
AAAAACACACACACACACACACGAGTGCTCACGCTCTTCTTCATCCCGTTGCCTGGCCTGCAGTGCAGGGATCGGGCGTACTGGCACCTTTTGTACAGTGCACAGCACCCTGGAGAAGCTCCACCTTCACCTTCAAGAAAAACCAAACGAGCCTCCCGAGTTCAACGTCCTGCAAACGGTGTTGAGGATGAGGGAGCAGCGCGTGGGCATGGTCCAAACCAAGGTTCACCCCGAGCGGCGCTGGTTAAACACGAGTGCTGAAAGGCTGCTGATCTGTGTGTTGTGTTGTGTTCGTTTGGCGTCTTGTGTCTGTGTGCGTGTCTTTTCCTGCTCAGGAGCAATACATCTTCTGCTACAAGGCTCTGCTGGAGGAGACACAAAAGCTTGGACTGACGTCGGTTACAGAGGATCATCTTGTATAGGCGTTTTTTGCCGATGTGCACAAGCGCCAGTGTTTTTAAAAACAGGTTCTCTTTTTTACCGGCCCAGCAGCAGCCGCGAGGCAAAATTGGCCAGGGCCACCAAGAAGAGGGGGGGGTGGCCCTGCATCTCTACCGCGGAGCCTCAACCCAGCCAATGGGACCACCGCGCCGACCGTTAATTAGGCATTTTACTCTTTTTTTTCGGGTCGCGAGCCTCCTCTCTTCCTCAAGAGACTCCCGGCCGCGAGACTAGAACCTCAATCTCAAGCCATGAGCTTCAGCTACTTTGAGGCCCTTACGCCAGACGTGAAGGCTCAGCTCACCTTTTCCGAGGTAGAGGCCCTTATAGGGGTGTTTCAATCTCTCGACAAGGCGAGAGAGGGCACCCTCAACAAAGGCACCAGCCCCAACGACTTCGCCCTTGAGGTGGCCAACAAGCTTGGTGAAAAGTTTGGAAATGTAAATGGGTTTCTCGACGCGCTGCTCGCACACAGCGGCAGTAGCATTTCCTTTGTGGACTTTGCCAAGGTAACCTGTGCCTCCCCCCCTCCCCCTCAAATCGAAAGCTGTCCGTTGTCTTTGTCTTTGACCGAAGAGCTCTTATTTGTGTTTGCAGCTGTTTGCGAGTGAACACAAACGGCCAAAGAGAATCACTCGAGAGGTGTCAGCTGGTGGAGCAATTCACTCGTTCAGCGATGAGGAAAGGCAAGGTTACGTGGAGTTCATAAACTCTACCCTGCGCAGTGACCCTGATCTGCAAACCATTTTGCCCATTAACCCGCGCAATCAAGACATCTTTGCGGCCATCTCCAAGGGCGTCGTTTTATGGTGCCGTTTCTCTATCTCCTACTTTATTCAAGTGTTTCATTTAATATTTATAATAATAATAAATGATAATATTATGACTTGTGATATTTTATAAATAACCAATATTTTGTCATTTTTGTGCCGCGTGCGTGGTGTGGCGCCGCTCCACTAGCTAATGGCCCAGCTTGTGTTTTCTCATTTTTTCACACCACCACACATCCCAGTAAATTAATTAATGCTGGCTTTCCGGGCACCATCAACGAATCTAAGCTCCATCTAAAGGCAACCAACCCGTACGAGAAGAACGAGAACCACGATCTGTGCATTCAAGCCGCCATCAAGCTTGGGTGCAGTGTGGTCAACATCGGCGGGAAGGACCTCCTGGAAGGAACTCCCCACCTCGTGCTCGGCCTCCTGTGGCAAATTATCAAGAAGAGCTTGCTCGCTCTCGTGGCGGCCAACCTATCCAAGGGGGAAGGCTTCATCGACATTCCTCCCGAGCAAATGCTCTTCCGCTGGTTCAACTACCACCTCGCCAACGCCGGTTCCTCTCATACAGTCACGAATTGGTCGCGAGATCTCCAGGTTCCTTCTTCTTTTTCCCTCCCTCCCTCGTCCTTCTCCTCCTCCTCCTCCTCCTCCTCCTCATCCTCCTTCTCGTCTTAACCATATTGCTGGGCGAGCAGGACTCAGAGCGGTACCTGACCCTCCTCTCCCAACTGGAGCCCGAGAAGTGCCCGAAGCACGAAGTCCAGGCTGCACTGGCGCTCTCGGATCCCCTCAAGCGCGCCGAGGTGGTCTGCCAGGTTCTTGTTTCCTCCTCCTCTTCCTCCTCCCCTCCCCCTCTTATTCACCTCGAGCTAAAGCAGCTGGATGGAGAGAGAGGGAGAGAGAGGGAGAGAGAGAGAGAGTTACGGGAACATCCCCAACCCGCCACTTGGCTTGATTGATCTTGTGTGTGTGTGTGTGTGTGTGCGCGCGAGAGCTGCTTTTCTGTTTTGGGCTCACGCGCATGGGGTGGTGTAACTGGCACGTGTCGCTTGTGGTGTGTGTGCGCGCGCAGTTTGCGGAGCGCATTGGGTGCCTCAAGTTCATCACGCCCAAGGAAATCGTGAGCGGCAACCCGCGCCTGAACCTGGCCTTCGTGGCCACCCTCTTCACGCAGTATCCTCAAATGGGACCTACCGAAGAGGAGAAACAGATCTCCACGCTGCACGAACGGCTCGGCTCTGTCGAGGAGACCTTGTCACGCGTATCGGGCGAACGCGAGCAGCTCGCAGAGCGGGCCGAGCGTCTGGCCAGCGATTTGGAAGCCAAGTCCCAGGAGGCTCGTGAGCTTAGCGGGCGCCTGGAGGCGGCTCTGCAGGATCGCGATGCTCTCACCCGTCAGCGCGATCAGCTTGAAGCTGCTCTCGCGTCGGAGCGTTCCGACAAGGATCGGCTGGCCCTCGAGGTCGAATCACTCTCACGCGACAAGCTCGACCTGTCCTCGCGTCTTGCTGATGAGACCGCCCAACGGTTCGTCGTCGTCCTCCTCGCCCTCCCCTCTCAACCCCAAACCCCCCTGTCACCGCCGCCCCTCTGCAGGCAAGCCGCCTGCGTTACGCCTTTTGATTTGTTTTTGTTTTGTTTCCCCCCTTTTTCAGAGAAAAGCTGGCTCGCGATCTGGAGAACGCGAGGGGCGACCTGGCAGCCGAAAGACGTCGGATTGAGGAGTTCGAAGAAGAGATCCGCCGGCTAAAGGCTGAAAATGCCGACCTTCGTCGGCAGTTGGAGGAGGAACGCGAGGCTCGCCAGGCCGCAGAGCAGGAGCTCGAGGAGACTCGGGCGGAACTGGAAGAGACCAGGTTCGTTAGGAATCCTTTCTCTGCCCTTTGCCTTTCGGTAGTCCAACGTCAACGCCTGAATGTGTAAATACTCTCCTTTCTACTGCTTCTTCACGACCTGTTCAACAGGGCCGAAGCGGATGAAGAGAAGACCCTTCTCCTGCAACGGATCAAGGATCTGGAGGAGGAGCTTGATCAGCTCAAGGAGCTCATGGCTACTTCCCTGACCCAGGCGGGACGAGAGAAGGCTGATGGTAGGCGTGTGCTGGCGTGTGTCTGTGCATGTGTGTGTGTGTGTGTGTTGGGAGGGGAGGGAGAGCTCTGACTGATGTGCATGATGTGTGTGCGATGACGGCGGTTGATGCACCGACCACTCTCCCATGCAGCGCTGCGAAGGGCTCAGGAAGAAAAGGAACGAATGCTCGATGAAGCGGAGAAGGCCCGCATCGCCCAGATGAAGAAGGTGCAGGGCATGCTGGCCAAGGTTCAAAAGAAAGGCTACCTCTACAAGCTCGAAAAGTCTGCTGTGCTCGGAACCTCTAAGTGGAAGAAAAGGTACACCTTTACCTTAGCCTGAGGTCTGTGTTCATAATGACACACATGCATGTGCCGTGCAGATATTTCGTCTTGCAGGACAACTTCCTCTCGTACTACAAAGATGAGAAAGCCTTTACTGAGGCTCGCCCCGATGGTATCATTTACTGTGAGCAGTGCCGTGTCTATGAACTGGATCAAGTACTCGCCTGAGCCTCATTGACGCGTTTGTTGAAGATGCTCACCTCTCGCAATTTTTAGGGGAAGAAAAACTACGGCTTCCAGCTTGATTCCGGCAAGCAGCAGTACAATCTCGCCGCCATGAAGCTTGACGACATGAAGGACTGGATGAAGGACATTAAGGAGGCAAAAAAGAAGGCTGTTGGCGTTAAAGTCGTGTCCGAGGACAAGGCATCCCCTGACCCAACTTCACCAAGGCCACCCAGCTCGCCCCACGGTCAACCAAACTGACAGCCTGTCTTTTTGCCAAGGCAACCAAAAGTTTGTATTTTTTTCTTGGTTGTTCAAAACGTTCCCATTTTTTCTTGTGTAACACGTTCCTGCCGCGCAAAACAGGATGCGCACCAGTTGCATTCCCGCCTCGCTCAGCAGCTTGGCCTTGTTCTCTTCGTCATCCTGGCAAACATACGTGTGAGTGGGTTGGGCATTGCATGCGGGGAATGTGCATGTTGTTAAGCATCACAATGTTGTACCATGGCAGCGGAGTTGATGAACTCAAGCACCTTGAGGCGGACGAGGAGGTCCAAATGTTGAAGAGGAGGCATCTAGTCTACTTGTATGGCAATCGCAAGACTTTCGCCTGAATGTCGCCCAGGCACTCCAAGAAGAATGGGATGCACTTCTCGTTTATGTCAACGACAGGTCAATCCACGCTGCGAAACAAACCAACAGGTCACACGACATGAGACATCATCCTCTTGATTAAACCTAGCTGTACAAACGCAACCATCGCAGTATGCGTGATTCTTCTAGTTTTGAGATAGGTCCAGACGGCCGACACGATTTGTACAGCTAGGTTTATTCAAGTCGTCCCATTTTTCACAAATCGTGCCGGCCGCCCCCTCCCCCCTTCCAAAACATAAGAACAGCAAACAAGACACATACCACAATGCTCCCCTTCTGGTTCCAGACAGCTTTTGATCGAGCGTGGTTTACTTCTGACAACGCTCATGCGAGTTTTCCGCTAAACCATGATCGGAATGCACGCATTCCTGACATTGTTGAGAGGAAATCTCGTCTGTACGATGCCAGAGACAAGTGGTGCTTGGACAAAAGATGTTCACCTTTGGATGCTGGTCATGGTGGTATGCGTGATTCTTCTAGTTTTGAGGTAGGTCCAGACGGCCGACACGATTTGTAAAAAATGGGACGACTTGAATAAACCTAGCTGTACCTAGCTGTATTGCGTTTGTTGCGCTTAACTTGCGTTAAACCGTTTAACTTGCGTTTATTGCGCTAGACTTGCGTTTGGCTTGCGCTAGTTGCGATTATCGCGATTATTGCGATTATTGCAATTGTTGCGTTTGCGTTGAGCTTGCGTTCAACTTGCGTTTGGCTTGCGTTTATTGCGTTTATTGCGATTATTGCAAGCCGGACCCATGTCCCTACACATAAGAATGGCAGGCAAGACATACAGCTAGGTTTATTCAAGTCGTCCCATTTTTGAAAAAAATTTCGGTTGCCCCCTCCCCCCCTTGGTTTGCCCCCGTTTCCGCGTTTTTCACGGGCTGAACGCAGAAATGGTGTACAACTTGGCGTAATGATGTTTTATTGAGAGAACACGCCTGCGCGCCGGCGCGTGAGTCGTATGCAGGCTCTCTTCGTAGGCGGTGCCAGCAAGTCATTTTCTGAGTCAATATCGTCCTCTTGCTGTTCGTCCTCTTCGCCACCACTTGAGCCGTCAGCTTCACTCGCGCCATCCTCATCATCACTTGATTGACCTGTGAGTACAAAACATCACCACTTGGTGGAAGTGGTGGGAGAGGGTGAAAGAAGATAGGCCCAAGTCTTCCAGAACATCTTCCACTGCCAGTTCATCTTGGGGCAGCTGGTTGCGACGTTTGACTTCGAGAGCCTCTTGAGCAGAGGCCAGGCGTTCTTGCAAGAGGCGAATCTCTTCTTCTTGCTCCTGAATCGGCCGTTCTGCTTGTTTGGTTTTTATCACGCGTTTTAGCTGTCAAGTCAGAAAACGTACCATTGGCATTGGTGGAAGGGCAGTTCTTCCAAGTGTGGCCAGAGCATGAGCCAAAGATACACTTGTGGGGGCGGCCGTCATTTCTCTGCTCCCATTTCCACAAGCAACACCGTTGGCACCTCTGGTAGCTCTCCAAAGGCCGCAACCAAAGTAAAGGCTTCTTGACACCATCCCCTTCAGCCAACTCAAAGTTGTGCTTGGGAAATCGAATAGTAACATGGCGCCACATTAAGTCAGCAAACTCATCCAAAGTTTTGAAAGAGGGCAAAGTAGCTGGGCGGGAAGCAGGGAACAGAATAGCAGGAGGAGCACTAGTTGTTGTCTTCATGGCCAGCAACAAAAATGACCTTCCTGCCTCTGTTGTTGGCCCAGTACAATAAAAAAAGGATAACCTTCTTTCCATTAAACAAAAATCACTTTCCATAAATAAAACCAGATATCTATATTTGTTTTGCCACTTTCCTAAAATTTTTGGTTGCATTTCCATTTTCCTGCGCATTTACTTTTCACAATTCCCCACCAAGTGCTCAGATCAAGAACTCAACAGTTACTTCATGTTGAGTGCCAAAAAAAACGCAAAGAGTTTCTATGGAGCCGCCTAGCAATGGGATTTATTGCTCTGCGCCTGGGTCCACACAAAGCTGGGCGCCTTTGGGGCCATTCAGCAAGGATTGCAAAATACTGGAAACACAAGGTACTGGACCCTACTTTCCACCCTGGCCCTTGGGGAGGATTTCGGTACCTATTTTTGTCTTCTTGTTTGTTGTCAATAAATCGATGTCATAATATAATTTCAATCTTTTTCATTCGTAGTTATCTTAAATTTGGTTCTGAATTGGGCGTTCAAGAATTGTTATGGTTGAGTGTCACCAATAATCCTTCATTTAATATTGCTCAACATGTTAACGAGCTTAATAATCAAGGCCTTGATGTGAACAGCAGCTTTGTTGGGCGCATTTTTCGCTCCTGGTGATGGAGTTGGAAACAGCCTTCTCATATCCAATCTCTCAAGTTTACTCACGAAAATATGACTTATTATTTTACTTGGATTTATGCCATTACAGGTGTGCCCTGGATCTAGTTGAAGTTCTTGGATGAAGCACATTTTTCTCAACGCCATTTGCGCCGAAATCAAGCTGTGGGACCCATTGGCCAACGTGTGAGCCTTGTCAATCATGGTGCCATCGACCATACTTTTTCCATGACTTTGTTGTTGGATTTGGCGACCCCTGACAATCCTTTTTATATCACATTTCGTGAGGAGAGCAACACTGAGTGGGATTATCTCCAGTTTATTGTGGATGCTGTCACTGCAGGGCGCCTTGTTGCTGGCGACCTATTCATTGTGGACAATGCCTCTATTCATGCTGGCCAAGCCATATGGCCACACCTTAGGGGCATCAAGTACACCTTCCTTCCCAAGTACAGCCCTGAACTGAACCCTTGTGAGTTGGTGTTTGGCTTTGTCAAGAATAGGATGCGCCGGTCAGGGTTTGTTGGGAATGGTTTTGCAGTGTCTAAAATGGTGCTCGACTCCCTGGCGGTTTTGCCTTACCGCTCCGTGTTGAACATGTATGAAGAGTGCACCACGATTGCGGAACGCTTGACATTGGAATAAACTGCTCTTAGACACGGTTTCTGCGTTTCTGCTCCGGCGCGGCGAAAAACGCGAAAAAATTGCATTCGTCTTGCGAGATACAGCTAGGTTTATTCAAGTCGTCCCATTTTTGAAAAAAAATAAAAATAAAAAGCACAAGTTATCCAAACCTGGCCCGACGCAAGTCGAACGCAATAAACGCAATAAACGCAATTTTCTTGCGGAAACGGGGGCAAGCCAAGGGGGGGAGGGGGCAACCGAAATTGTTGCGTTTATTGCGATTATTGCGATTATTGCAACTCGGACCCATGTCCTGAGCCAATTATTCGGCACGATTTGTAAAAAATGGGACGACTTGAATAAACCTTGCTGTAACCAGGAGCGAAAAATGCGGTTTTTGCGATTATTGCAATTATTGCGTTTTCCGACCCATGTCCCCAGTCTTTAGCCATTTGCGCGGTGGGCGACTTCTTCGGTGTGTTCAGCCCAACGCTCCACGCTCAACCTCAGCGTACGAGCCACTTCCTTTTTGTATTCTCAAAAAACGAAAAAAAAAACGTTTGCACCACGCACGGAACGCAATCCCAACGCAACATGTGAACGCAACTAACGCGAGAGAAAGCCAGGCAGCCGTCGTGGGTTGGCTGGAGGTGGTCGGGGTTGTGTTTTCCGGCGCGGACTTCTAGTTTTGGGGTTGATCAAAACGGGGCACGATATGTATAAAATGGGACGACTTGAATAATCCTAGCTGTATTTTATAAATGAGCATTAACAAAAACACTTTGGTTGTACTTCTTGTAAAGGGTCACTACAGCAGCACTGCCAAGACCGAAATTATGTTGCAAAGCCACTTTAGCTCCATCAACTTGGCGTTTTGCTGCTAATCCACGTAACTACAATAACTCTGGTTAAAAAGACTGCAACACTATTAATCAGATACTACACAATAAATCAATTTACCTGCCAACATAATTCAGCACATTGAGCCAAGCCTGTAGCTCCAATTGGGTGTCCTTTGGATTGTAAACCGCCACTTGGGTTAACCACCCATTTATGGCCAACCTGTTTGTTGTTCAATGTACAATTATAAATTTTTTGATAATTAAATATTATAGTTACCAATAGTTACCTGAAATAGTTCGCCACCAGCACTATTTTTTATCCACCGACCTGAATCAACAAGTTTTCCACCTTCGCCTTTGTTGCATAAGCCAACTGCTTCCATAACCAATAATTCATTTATCGAAAAACAATCATGAACCTATAAAAGTTGATCTAATAAATGAAAACGTAGATTTTGTTTGTAATATAATATATGAGAAAAATTTTTACCTCCAGTACATCTATATCTTGAGGGGACATATTTGCTTTTTGAAAAACTTGTTGAGCAGCTTTTTTAGTCAGGTCATAACCACACAAATTAGCATAACTAAAAACAACTTGTTAGCCCATTATATAGAAAATTGTAGATAATTTTACTTACCTTTTGTTATCTATGTCAAATGTTGATGGAAGATCAGAAACCAATGCTTGTGCTACAATTTCTATTGCTTGTTGTTCCAATTTATGCTTCTTGACGAAGTCTTCATTGCATATAAGAGCAGCTGCTGCACCATCAGCAGTAGAACATGCTTGGAAAAGAGTAATTGGCCCCCATAACCTACGTGATGCATCAGAAATGACCTAATAACCAAGTTAATAACCAAGTTAATATCTTGCAATTTTTTTAAACAATGAAAACAAAAAGATTGTATGTACTGAAAGAGGAATTTCTTTTTGGAGTAAAGCATATGGATTAAAGACTGAATGTTTGTGGTTTTTGTATGAAAGAATATGCAAATGTGCATTTGTAGAGTTATATTTGTGTTGGTGCTCCAATGCAGCTTCTAGATTGTGAAAATATCAGATACAATAATACAATTAGATATTTACTCATCAATAAGCTAACTTACCTCCAAACATTTTGATTACATTGCTTGTCATTTCATTAAGGTTGTTGATTTGCTGGCTAAACGATTCCCCTCAAAACAATCAGCAATTAATTTATTATCAAAACAAATTATCATACCGGGAAGCACCACAACCAAACATGTAAGCAAAATGATGAGCAACAGGACTAGAATAACCAGAATCGGTGTACTGTCAATAAAACAAATACAACATGGTCAATACATTTTATTGACAATTTTCATATCAAGTGCCTTTCCTACCTTTTGGGACAAGTTTCTTTCCATTTTTTCAAAGCCAAGGGCTAGAGTACATGAATAAAGGCCCCCAACTACAAAATTTCTATACAATTTTGGTTAATGACAACCACATAACCACCACAGTATAATACCTTACCGTGCAACAAAGAGAGCAGTTGATCCAGTGGAGCAATTATTGTTTACATTAATTACTGGCACTCCTGTGAGACCCATCTCATATACAGCGCGCTGCCCTGTTTGTGGATACTGATAAGAAATATTGAACATCAGTAGAAATTGGAGCAGTTGGGAGGGACCGCAAGTTGGTTCTCCATAGCAGTAGCCTGCAACAACTGCCTCGACCTCAGAATAAGAGAGCCGAGCATCTTGCAAGGCAGCCGTAACAGCTTCTTTGGCCATTTGTGGGTAGTCTGCCCCGTGCTGAGCTCTTGTAAACCTTCCCTCTTATACATGAGTATGAAAGCAAAAATCAATGTCAACGGTGCACCACCTACCTCGTCATGCCAACGCCAACTACAAAAACGCGGGCATTGTGATGTATTGATCCTATGGACTCAGTTCCATGAGAGCTTGAAACGACAGGTGGTGAACTCTGCATCTCTGACAGTCTTGGTGGTGACGAAAAAAGAGCGGCTGCAGTCTAAAAAAGAGCAGCGGGCCACTAACTTGCGGTGGGTGGAAAAAACACCCCACTGTCAGCGCGTGGGGCAACGAGAAGGAGGAGAGGTGTCAAGTCCAACACAGCACCATCACCACAACAACCAACAACTAGATCACACGATGAGCAACCAATCTAGAGGACGCCGTTCCACGACCGGTCTGGCCACTCCCTCGAATGAAAGCCTTGAGGACCTTTTGAGGGCGCTCGAGCCTGACAGCCAATCCAGTGGAGGCCCCACGCCTGCCGCCCAGTCCTCTAAAATTTCTACGTCTGAGCTGGAGGATTTGATCGCTGGATTGGATGACGTTGCGGTCGACTCCTCCCGGGGCAAAGCTGCGCCACCTAAGCCTGCCGGTGGTGGTGGTGGAGACGACCTCGAGAATCTGCTGAAGGAGCTGGAGGGCGCTCAGGGCTCAGCGCGCCCTGTTGCTTCTTCTGCTCCCACCAGTCGTGGTACCCCTCCGCCGTCCACGGCGGTTGGTCGAGGAGGTGCACCAGCGCCACAGTCCCGCCAATCGGTTGGTGACGTCGACGCCCTCCTTGACGCGACCCTCAACTCTTTGGAGTCCTCTACTTACGGCCGGTACACTTTTCGTTTCCTTCCTCTCACCTCCCCATGGTACTCTAGGGTTATAAATTTAAAAAAATATAATAAAAAAAATAAAAAATACATACTAACGTATTTATAAACGTTTAGTTGGAATACTAAAATCGCGGCATATGTCCTCCTTTGTGTCTGGCGTGGTGCGCACACACGCCGTTTTCACACAGGGGAGGAGCGCCACAGAGCAAGCCGCCCGGCTCCGGCGAGAGCAGCATGGACGCCATCCTCCACAACCTGAATGCCTCCCTCCACGAGGGTGCATCTCCTATTACAAAGGACATTCTGAGCCTCTCCTCTTCGTCCGAAGGAACCCAGGAGCTGGCCCTCCGCAACATTATCAACTTTTGCCTCGAGGGTATGTGTCCTCCTCACCTCTCCTTTTTCTTCTTTCGTCCCTTTCTCCAACTCTTCTTTTGGAAAGGGCCTCCTTTCTTTTCCGGCCCACCTCCACATGCCGCGTAGAGGCAACTAGCTCAGTTACTCTTCTTGTGTGTGTGTGTGTGTGGTATGTGCCGTTTGGACACGTGGCCGTTCAGAGCCCAACAGAGTCGTGGTGAGGCAGAAAGATGGCATCCCGCCCGTGGTCAAGCTGCTCAGCTCTCCTAATCCGGAGATCCAGGCCCTCGCTGCCCACGCCATTGCCAATCTTGCTCTGAACGGTGCCCGCCTCCGTTTCCCCCCCCCCCATTCGTTTCCCCCTCCCCTCCTCTTCCTCTTCTTCTTCTTCCTTCTCACGTGTCGTTGTCATGGTGTTGCTCTCTTTCTTCCATCCTCAAATTCCTGCGGCACACCACCCACCAACAGTTGAGAACAGGGCCGCAGTGCGCAGCACGCGGACTGCCATTCCTTCACTCGTACAGATCCTGTCCTCACGCGATGCCACCGCCCAGGAAAAAGCTCTCACTGCTATCTCTAACCTCTGCGTTGACGATCGTACCTAGACTCTATCCCCAAACATCCAAACAACTCCTCCCCCCCCCAAATCAGCAAAACGAAAACAAAAACAATCCACATCCCCAAAGTATGAGATATTTATTCATTTATTCAAATAAGTTGGCGTGGTGGGTCTAACACACGTCCCAAACGTGCAGCCGCCAACAGGCAAGAGTTCCGTCTGGCGGGTGTCACCGAGAAGGTTGTGCTGGCCCTTTCCTCGAGCAGTGACGACGTCGTTAAGCGTGCTCTCACCGTGATCGTCAATACCTCGTTCGATCGTACGTCGGGACCTTGCATGCATTTATTTATCTATCTCCACAGCTAGTTCTTACTTTCTTTCTTTCTTGATTTGTTTACGCGCCTTATGCACTCTCCGTGGTGTAAAACCTGCACAGCCGAGGCTCAGCGGGAGCTGGCGAGTTCTAGTGGCATCTTTTCTATCGTGCCGCTTCTCAACTCGCCCAACATCGAGAAGCAGACCAATTCGGCGTGGGCTTTGGCTGCCCTCACCATGGGCGGAGGTACAACGACCAGGCCTTGCTCCGTCTCGGCTGCCTGTCCCCTTTGTTTCCCCTCCTCCCCCAAACATTTGGGCCACGCGTTCACGCA
>NAVB01000744.1:0-34950 GCA_002179805.1 Acanthamoeba lenticulata
AGAGGGAGCCCAATTGGCAATCGACCGAAAAAAAAAGAAAGAAAAAGAAAAAAAGAAGAGGGTAAGCGTGCCGGCATGTCCTGCATGAGCTGGCCCTGGTACTCGTGGTAGGCCTGCATGCCCGCCTGTGTGTGTGTGTGTGTGTCAGTGCCGGACCAGTCAGCAAAGTAGAAGCCACAAGCTCAGAAGCCACGGCCCACCGCTCGATTGAAGTAGAGACGGACCCTGAAGGCGATGGTGACTGCAGGGTCACGCTCGATGTAGTAGACGTCGAGGTTGTTGAAAACGTCTGCAAGACGGGAAAGCGAAGGCCACATGACTTTTGCGTGAATGAGACTGACGCTCAGGAGAAGACATACCGTGGTCATCGAGGATCATCCAGTTGGCAGCATGGCGCATCGCCCTCTGCGCCTGGGCTGCACAGGTGCGCACACAGATCCTGCTGCTTAGCACGGTGGAACATGCGTGGCGGCCGGGGGAAGCAGCAGCAGGGGCTGAGCAATGTCGCGAGACGCACGCTGGCCAAAGGTGATGCGATAGACGTCGCGGTAGGCCTCGAGGAGCTCCTCAAAGTCCTCCTGCTCCTGTGCCTGCAGGTCGTCGGTAGTAGCGACTGAGGTCCTGTTGGCAAGCTTCGCCCTCCATCGGGTCAGCACGTCATCGGCATAGATCTGGTCGCCCATGTGGACGATGAGGTCCAGCCCGCCGGCCTCCTCCTGGTTGAGGCGCGCCCACATCTCGTCGTCCTTGTCCTCGAAGTACCGGTCGCACGAAAGGGCCACCATCCGCAGTTCCCTCTGTGGCCAGTTGACACGTGCGTGAGACGCAAGGCAGCACATAAGCCACTCGAGCACGCAAGGGGGAGAAGTGGCCGTACCGCCTGGGAGAGATCCGAAGGAAAAGTGGTGAAGCTCACCCAGTCATCGTCATCAAAGTAGATTGAGTATCTGAATGTGAACCACCAGAAATGAGGCCAGCAGACGAAAACAAACAACGACAAGAAAGTGGAAATGGTACTTGAAGCCCGACTCGAGGTTGTCCACCTTGAGAATCTGCGGCACTCGCCGTGCCACCAGCCTTTGGTCCCAATAGAGATACACACCCAATCAGAGACTCGTCAAGAACGCTTGCTGAGAAAAGGAACTGCAGCGCACGTAAAGTTCTGGACCGGTGTGTGGGTGGGCTCTAGGAACAGCTGCGCCGTGAGAGGACGCTCACCTTCTTTGCCTAGGGCCTGCGCGTGGCGAACAGGGTTATTTTCATTTGTTTATTTTTACAATACTTATTTTATTATTTATTATTTTATTAAATGCTATGTATTTAAATCCATAAGATGAGAAAGAGAGGCTTCGGGGCAGACTAAACATGAAAAATACGAGGCATAAACTTGTCACGCACATCACCAAGATTAAGACAGATTTGATTACCTCGTAGAGAACGCGGGCAGTGGTTTGTGTGACGTCGCCAACGATGAGCAGAAAGCGCTCTTCACCTTGCTCAAATGAAGCTTGAGTCACACTGGCGTGCTGGCCGAGCACTGCAGCCAGCAGGAAGATAATAACCATCGCGGTACGCTCCATCTTTAGGTCTCCGGAGTAAAAACCGCTGGCGGCATTTTATTATTTATTATTTATTATTTGTTCGCCGCAGTATTTTAGGAACTTATCGATAAAAACGGGTCAAGAAGAAGCGCTTCCTCCGTTGGAGTCGTTGCTCCCCGCTCCTGGTGGAGGCGGTGGTGGCGGTGTTGTTGATGCAGTAGCGCCTGCGGGGGTCGTCTGGAGGGCGGTTGGCGTTCCTCCTGTCGAGGGCGGGTGATGAATGCGCAGGTGCTCCAGCCGCTGCCGCGCATCCTCGTCGGCTGGGTCCAGTTCAAGGCATCGCTGATAATCTGACTCACCAAGCGCCATGCACGTTAGATGAAAGGAATAGAAGTAGGAAAAAGACGTGGCACGGACCGGCCATAGCGCCCTCAAAGTCTGGTCGTAGGAGACGAAGCTCGGCTCGGAAGCGGAAAGTGAAGGCATCGGGCGCTCGATCAAGCACTTCTGTAAGGATCGCGATAGCGCTCTCACTGTCGCCCACGTCCGCCATTAGCCCTGTCATCCACGTGGTATAGATAGTCTCAGGACGTGAGTGAGTGTCCCCTGCGCGGGTGCCCGCGGGGGAGAGGCCCGAACCAGCCTTAACGGTATAGGCGTCGTGGCAGAGGGGATCGGCGGCGATCGCATCTTCACAGTCACGCAGCGCGTCGGCGGGCTGGCCCAACTCATAGTAGGCATAGGAGCGCTCCACCAGTGCATCGACGTCCTTAGGATTTGTCTGCACACAAAAGCCTCATGCGACCGTTGGCCTCTCACGACGTTCAAATGGAGACACACATGCGAATGAGAGGGATGTCCTGGTACGTACGGAAAGGGCCTGGGTGAGATCAGTCACGGAAAGTTGGGTCTGGCCAGAGCAGCGGTAGGCTTTTCCACGGTGCTTGTAGGCGATGCTGTAGCTGGGCTGTAGTCGGATAGCCTCCGTGTGGTCCTTGATTGCATTCTCCCACTCTTCCCGGTCCTGTTTAGAGAGTGGGGGAGAGCACGTGTCAAACCGGCAATGGCACGCGAAGCCCAAGCCTGTCTCAGTGGTGAGCAAGGAAAAAGAGAGTGCAGACCTGGTAGGCCAGACCGCGATTATTGTAGGCATTGTAGGCGTCAAACGGGTTGAGCCGCAACTTAAGCTCGATACACTTGGAGAAATCATCAATCTCGCCTGTACAGCGCGAGTGGTCAGGAACGTGTGCGGCGACACAGAGCCAAACGACACCCAGAAACCTTGCAAGGGAGCTGAATGAGAGGCGAACTACCGTACCTGCGATGTCGCCAGTAAAGGACTTCACAAAGCCACGTTGGTGGTAGGCGTCGGCATTGGTCGGGTCGGCTTCTATGGCAGCAGCGGCCTCTGCCAGCGCCTAAGATAGAAAAATGAGAAAAAGGGGTCAGTGGCCAAGTGGTGTCGGAAGAGCGGCGCACCTCGTCAAAGCGGCCTTCTATGACAAGAATCTTGCTCGAGATGATTTTGGCCTCTGAGGTTGTCATAGACTCGTCATATTCAGGCGAGGCGAAGGTGACAGCCAACCGCCAATCTTTCTCTGCATTGGCACGATCGCCTTGGATGTACTTGCTGTTGCCACGCCGGTTGTAGGCCCGCGAATATTTAGGATTAAAATAGAGGGTCGCGGAGTAGTGCTTGATGGCTGCACCATCAATGCCACATGTGGTGAGTGGAGGAACATGACAAGACGAAGTGCAGAGGCAGCGGACCTGAATCAAAGAGGGATCGCTTTTCATCTTTCTTACCGCGCTGGAAGAACTCGTACACGACAAGTGACTTCCATTGATGACATACGCGACCGCAAGAGAGAAGAGACTGGAAGTCAAGGTACTCCAACACCTCACGCACCACATCGTCCGGCCATTCCCCTGCTTCCATGATGGCGTCTGTTTGGTAATTTTTTTTTTTTTTTTCACAAGAAAAAAGCAATAAAAGAAAGAGCTTCATTTTCTATTTTTCATTGTTTTGCGCAAGATGACGAAGATCATGGGCTTTGAGGGGAGTGCGAACAAAATAGGAGTGGGTATCGTCGATGATGAGGGCAATATCTTGGCCAACGTGAGGCACACTTACGTCACCCCTGCCGGCACGGGCTTCCTCCCTAAGGATACCGCCAAGCACCACCAGCAACACATCCTTGGCCTCGTACGTGCACAGTCGATACAGAGCACTTTGCCCATTTGCCTGCTCACTTCAAGTTGCTCAGGTGCGCGATGCTCTGGCTCAGGCCAAGCTGACGCCCCAAGAAATCGATGCACTGGCCTATACCAAAGGTGCTGCCGCGCTCTGTGCGCCAACGACAATGTCTCGACTCACCTGCCTTTTTCGCTCGACGGTACCCAGGACCGGGTATGGGCGGTCCTCTGCGGAGCGTCGCAGTGGTGGTGCGCACGCTGTCCCAACTGTGGAAGAAACCCATCGTCGCCGTCAATCACTGTGTCGCCCGTTACGCTCCCACAGCTTTTACCCGGATGCCTGCACACTAAAGTGCTCACACCTCGGGGGTCCGCTTATGCTGCTATGACAGACATCGAGATGGGGAGGCTCGTGACGAAGGCTCAGAATCCAGTTGTGCTCTACGTCTCTGGTGGCAACACGCAAGTGATCGCCTACTCGCTAAAACGGTACTTGTACCCACACCTGAACCCGCCCGCTCCAGGCTTGTGACAATGTCTTCTGTTGGAGGCTGCCTCCATGAAAGCTGAACTGTATTTTGCATGCCCCCATAAACCAGGTATCGCATCTTCGGAGAGACCATCGATATTGCCGTGGGCAACCTCCTGGATCGCTTTGCACGAGTGATTTCTCTTCCCAACGACCCCGCTCCCGGCTACAACATTGAACAAATGGCCAAAAAGTACGCATTCTTCCTATAACTTCATCCTCTGCACGGCTGCTGACTGGCTCCTTTTTCGACCGCTAGGGGCAAGAAGTTCCTCGAACTGCCCTACACGGTCAAGGGCATGGATGTGTCCTTCTCCGGGATACTCTCGTCGCTCGAAGACCACGCCCGCACCCACCTTAAGGCCGGCACATGCACACCCGAGGACCTATGCTTCTCTCTTCAGGGTAAAAACGCCAGCGCCCCTCTCACCCCCTCCCCGGTGAGGTTCGTCTCGTAACATGTCGCGCGAGCAGAGCATGTCTTTGCCATGCTGGTGGAGATTACTGAGAGAGCCATGGCGCACTGCGGCCAGTCCGAGGTGCTCATTGTGGGCGGCGTGGGATGTACGTACCACCTCCCTCTCTGCTCCCAAGACGAGCGTATATGACAAGTGAAAGAAGGGTGAACTCAACGGTCGAGGTCTTGCAGGTAATGAGCGACTGCAAGAGATGATGAAGCAGATGGTCGAGCAGCGAGGCGGGCGGGTGTGCGCGATGGACGACAGGTACCTCTTCCTTCTCTATTCGGAAAATCTCTTGCTTGATCTTTTCTTGTGGCTAATGTGTGCGCCTTTCGCCGGGCTCAGATATTGTATCGACAACGGCGCAATGATTGCGTGGGCGGGCATGTTGATGTACAAGTCGGGCATCACGACCCCCATGGAGGACACCTGGTGCACGCAAAGGTGCTTTCACTCATCTCCTTTGTTTGACCCATAGCACATGCGTAAGTGCTTACATGTCCTCTCCTTCCTTGATCGCTCGGCTGTTATGGTGTGAACAGATACCGCACCGACGCCCCCGAGGTGCTCTGGCGCGACGACTGAGAGCGGCGTTCAAAAAGAAAAAAGAAATCCAAAAGGAAAGGGAGATAAAGAAATAAACGGACCAAATGCCTGGAATTGTTTCCCACTGACGGCTCGCGACGCGGAGACGGCAGATATTTTTTTGCTGTACGTTGGGCTGTCGAGACTTACGGCCGAGAGAGAGGAAGAAGGAGAAGTATCGTTTTAGAAGGAGAAATAGGAGCACCTTAGTCTCCTCTTCTTCGTTTTTATTGATTTAGTCCCTCTCTCCTTGTCAAGTTTCTTTTCACGATCTTGTACACCCACTTGTACGCCAACTCTACTATTGCCCCTCTTATGCGCAGCGCCCTATTCTTTGATGTTGATGCTTAGGGCTCGCCTTCTCGGGCCTTTCCGCCTCCTCCTTCGCTTTCGCTCTTTCCCTCCCCCCTTGCGTGCCTATGATCTTCGTTTTCGCACTTCTCCTCTTTTCGATTGTAGGCCTAATCAAGCTTTCTTCTCTGAACTGCAGGCTCGGATCTCTGATCTCGCCTTGTTGTGGCCTCGAGGGGGAGGCCGTTTTCTTCTTTACCTCCGACGTGAGAACCGGTCCCCACGCGGAAGATGATGTTGAGCAGCGGAACTGCGGGACTTCCACCACCACTCCCACCGTGGGACGGAGAGACACGCGTCTACGTGGGGCACCTGCCCGATGATGTAGACCGTGCGGAGCTCGATTCTCTTTTCACTCAATACGGCCCCATCAAGTGCGCCTTCTCCCTCCTTTCTCCTCTTTTGTGGCGGGGCGACGTTGAAACGAACGCCTCCTTCTCCTTCTATCTCCTTCTTGTCGTTGACTCACGCTTGTTTTGGCGGGGGGGGGGTTAACTTGGGTGTGTTCAGAAAGTGGACGTTCAGTTCGCGCAACTTTGCATTTGTGGAGTATTTCAGCCACCATGCCGCGGCCCTGGCGGTCCAGCATGGCGGCAGTGTGCTTCTTCGCTCGAGCAAGCATCAGCTCGGTACACTACACTATTCACTACCCCCCTCCCTCCCTCCCTTTCTCTCCATTCCCTTCCTTTCCCTTCTTGCCTGCCGCCTTTTGCGCGGACTCTCCCGAATGACTCCCCACACTTCCCTTGTTCACCGGTGATCAGATGTGGCGTGGCCAGGTCCGGGGCCTTCCCTCTCGGACATCGCGGACGCCTGCGCGCGCAGCCAAACGCGCGACTTGGAGCCCTCCTATGGCCACGTGATGGGGCGCGACCAGTGGGCTCATCATCAACCCCGTTGGTGTGTATATTGCCCACCTTCCTTACCCTCCGGGCGGCCAAATGACCAACGCCACTGATTGATGACGCGAACATGTGTTTGGGAACAACATCAGGGATGGCGCCTATTCCAGCAACAAAACGTCGGCGGCAGGGAGAATGGATGCGATGGATGACGGGATCTCCTTCGCCCCGGCATATGGACTCCACCTTTCGGGCTCTCCGCCTACGCAGGTGGGACAGACTTCGACTCCAACTTTCTTGGCCGCTGCAGTGGCTGCGGCGGCCAGCAGCGCCGGAGGAAGATCAGCGGCCGACGATGATATTGATCAGCATCACCGCGAGCACGTGTCATCGCCGACGCCGGCCTCGCCACCGCTGTTGGCCGCTTCGCTCGAGAAGGAGAGAGAGCAGAGATCTTCTTTCTTTTCCTCCTCCTCCTCCTCCTCCTCATCTTCTCCTCCCTCAATTCCACATCACTACCACAACGACATGCCCGAAGACCGTCGACATTCGCCGGTCCCCTCGTCGCAGGTGGGCGCCCCTTGGACCCACGACCACCACTCCCAATATGGACTCGACAGTCCGTCTGTCGAGGGTGGCCTCAGGGATGGCGAGGTATCATCTCACCGCACGTCGCACTATCCTCGTTCCTCACTGGATCTGATCGTCTCCTCATGTTTGATTGGGTCGTGGTGGCGGGGGGGGGGATTGACTTCCAGGAGTACCTGCTGACGACGCTCTACGTCAAGAACCTGCCCTACCAGGCCACCGAGGAGGGCATCCGGCTCGTGCTTGCCGAGCTCGAGAGCACGGAAGGCCTTCGGGCCATTCGGCTGATCAACGACAAGACCCAAGGACACTTCACTGGGTATGTCGTCGGGCGAGACTTGGTCCCCTTCTTTGCACACCACGACATTGGCTGAAGCCAGCAATGGTGTGGCGTTTTAGGGAAGCGTTCGTGGAATTCGACGCGGCGGAGGAGGCGGCGCGAGCGCTGGAGAGGCTGCAGGGGCAGCGCATGATGGGCCGGCGCCTGCGAATCAGTTTCGCCAACACCAAGAAACGGTCGGCCTCGGCGCCAGTTATCACTGGCGGCGAGCGAGAGATCAAGGAGGAAAAGCGCCCCAAGTTTGCCGGCTGCAAGACCATCTTCATCGCCAAGCTTGACGACGGCATGACCGACGCTACGCTCAAGGAGGTCTTTGGCGCCTTTGGCCAGATCCAGCGCGTGCATCGCCTGTGTGACCCGGCCACCAAAAAGTTCAAGGGCTGCGCCTTCATCTGCTACGCGACGCCCGAGGAGGCCGACCAGGCCGTACGCCAGATGGATGGCGTCCGCCTCTTTGGCAAGGGTCGATTCATTGACGTCAACTTTGCCGACAAGCCGGACCCAATTCCGGGAACCACAACGACAACAACAACGGGTCAATCGCCATCTTACCCTTCGTGGTCGGGACCCGGCTCGCCGACGACCTTGCCTTCGCTCTCGGCGGCACTCACCGGGTCGGCCTCCTTGCCCTCGTCCCCGTTTTTCACGACAACGTCCTCGTCCCACTTGGCTTCCTCGTTACCGCCGATGTTGCCGCCCGTCTCATCGCTGCCCGACATCAGCAGCGCCGGTTACTCACGTGCTCACCTTGATGCCGAGTACTGGGCGCACGCGAGGCTCGAGGGATCTCCCCGGGAGAGGCCTCTCTCCAGCCCGGAACATAGGCCGCCCACCAGCCCCGACCCATCCGTCTCTACCTCGCACCGTGGAGCCCCAGCAGGACCCGACGGCCTCACGACAGCAACGCAGCCGAGCTCAACAATCACGAGCGCCGCCGCTACCACCAAAGCGGCTGCCGCGAGCACGAGCACGAGCACCGCCGACACCAGCGGCGGTGGCGGCGCCGGAGCGGCCAAGGGGAAGTGGGGAGCGATGCCCCTCAAGTACCGCATTCTCAAGAGCTGTGGAATGCCGACTAAGGACGACCGGAGGGGCGATGCCCCCACCGCCGCCACTGCTAAGCCGCGGCCAGACGAGGGCGTTGCCACCACCTCGCCGGCGTTGATGGGCGGCGCGGCGGCGTCCGGCTCGACGGGGATCAAGCTGGAGGAGGAGCGACTGCGAAAACAGAGGCGGATGCTGGAGGAGCGGAACTACAAGATCGAGGCCGGCCTGGCCAAGGCCCGCGAGCGTGAGCTCAAGGCCGAGCGTGACGAAGAGGACCAGATCCTGCGCGGCCGGCGTGCAGCACCAGCGCCCAAGCGCCGGCGAGGATCGGAGGATGTTGGAGCCGCGGCGGCCCCCCGGGCGCGGAAAGATGAGAACGCCAAGCCCAAGGGCAAAAAGCAGCAGAAGGAGACGAGTGACGAGGAGAACGACTACGACGAGCGTGATGGCGATCATGTCGAGAGCTACTCGCGGTCTTCCTCGAATGCCGCGTCGAGGAAGAAGCCCGTGCAGCGAAAGGCTGCCGCGTCTGCGGCCCAGCACGAGATCGCTCACCAACAAGCTGAAGCTGACGATGACGAGTTTGCGAACGAAACGGAGATCCGAGCTCGGATGGAGAGCATCATCCACAAGTACGACTCCATGAAGGACAAGAACACCGCTGTCGGCTTCCTCCTCAATGTCATCCGCAACTCAAACCGGTGCGTTCTCCCGACAATCGCGTGTGCCCTGGCACAGGCTGTGTGTGTGTTTGTGTGCGTTTGTTAACCACCCCGCGTGCGTGCCACCACAACAGGACCAAGATCGAGGTGGGCACGGCCTGGCGGCATCCGGCCGAGTACGCCGAGATCTACGTGGAACTGGGCATGATCAAACTGCCCGTTGTCAATGTACTTCCTCGCCGTCGTGGTGGGCGCTCCATCAAGGCGTCGAGATCTCACGACGGTGCCTGCATGTGTGTGGGACAGGGCCGGTATCACATGTGGCAGCTGCCACGTGAGGGGTCGGTGCGACGACAGTACCTGGACTCCCTTAAGCCCGAGGCCACGAAGGAAAAGAAGAAGCGAGGCAAGAAGCGCAAGGAGGAGAAGATGCGCGAGGAGTACGAGGAGCAGCAACAGGGACAGGCGGACGAGGAGGCGACAGTGCGCGCCGTGCTCGCCGCCTCGGCCGCCGCCGCCGCTTCAGCCGCAGCCAAGCGCGCCCACGAGAACAAGGCTAGCACCGCGGTCGAGCAGCAGTCGGCCTCCACGCAACATCCACTCAAGAAGATGAAGCGCGAGGCAGCGCCGACCAAGGAGCTCCAGCCCCCGACCACGATCGAACGGCGGCGATCGAGGGAGTTACAGTCGCTTTTGATGACCCAAGGCTCGCTCGCCTCAGAGCCGGTCGGAGCCTCTGGTGAAGCGGCGGCGGTGGTCCCTGTGCGCACAACCAGGAGCATGACAAGAGCTGCTGGTCCTTCCTCGGCCTCTTTCTCAGCTTCAGCCATTGGCGCTGATCTGCCCGAATCGACGGCCAACACGCCCAAACCGTCAAGCGAAGACGCTCAGCCGAGCGAAGCTCAAGTCCCGCAGAAGCGACGGCAGCCGCACCCGTCATCGTCTCCGCTTCAATGCTCTGACGACGACAGCGTGAATGAAGAACCGCACTCGAAACCCGAGGCAGAAGCCGATGCACCGAGCTCGCGGAAGCAGCTTTCGAGCCCGCTCGCCACGCCCGGTTCGTCCAGGGACTCCACCCCACCAGCGCAGCACGACGACGAGGAGGAAGAGAAAGAGGGTAAGAAGCGAGCACCGTCACCAAGCGATGATAAGGCGGACCACCCCGGCGTGTCCGCGATGGATGTCGTGATGGACACCACCATTCACCCCGCGGCGGAGAGCGAGGACCCGATGGACGCAGCTCCGGTGTCGGAACCAAGTGCACTGGATTCGCCTGCGTCGGAAGCCAGCTCAGTCCCTCCCAGTGGTGATGAAGTGACTCGACCCGAACCTACATCGGAGGCCGCGGTGGCGCAGAAGGAGGTCAAGGAGGAAGAGGAGGAGCGCCAGGTGGCGCCAACAGTCAAAGAGGAGCCCGAGCCCGCAGAAGAGGTGACCCAAGCCTCTTTGGACTACGACGTTGGCGAGGAGAAGGAGGATGAGGAGGACAAGAGCGAAGAGCAGCCGAGCAGCGAGGACGTGGCTAACCACGAGCTGCCGACAGAGGCGATGGAGGAAGCCTCTTCCTCACCGCACGAGGCTAACGAGGCACAGGAAACGATGGAAGTCAGTGAGGAGGTCCCCCAAGCCGCGCACGTCGAGAACGGCGGCACGACAGAGGACAACACGAAAAAGCGGAAAATGGAGGAGGCCGACAGCGAGGAGAACGACGCCGCGAGAGAGGCTGAGCCCGGAGGCGAAGCTGATACAGTCTTGCCTCCACCAGAGAAGAAGAAGAGCAAGACCACCGCCGACTCCTCCGCGACCACCAGCCACGAGCTCAAGGATGCGGTGTTCAAGGAGGATGAGGAGGGCGACAGAAGCCCTCCACAGCCAACTCGAAGAAGGCGCGTCACCCGAGCGACAGCAGCCACGGCCCACGCCGAGGTGCAGGACGGCCCGCCAGAGGAGCTGCTGCGCGTCCTGCACCGGGAGGCTCTGGGCTTGCGTAAGCGGACCGGTGGCGGCCGCGTCGAAAAGGCGACGCTTCTCGAGGAAATGCGCGAGCGTCGTCGTGAGCGCAATCGCGAGCGACTGAAGCGTGAGCGCGAAGAGGAGGAGGAGCTGCGCAACAAGGAGCGTCGGCGGAAGCGAAAGCAAACGGAGAAGGAAAGGGAGGAGAAGCTCAAGGAAAAGAGGGAGCGAGAGCGGGAGAGGCGGAGGAGGAACAGGAAAAAGGCCAAGAAGGTGGCTTCAAGCTCGAGCGAGGCAGAGGAAGAAGAGAAGGAGGAAGAGGAGGAGAAGGGGAAAGAGAAGGAGGAGGAAGAAGAGGAGAACAACAAAGAAAGGAGCGAAAGCGAGAGAGGGAAGCAGAAGAAGAAGGTCGAGAGTGATCGAGTGCCGCGTGAGATCAGCTTGCAGAGCCGGCGAACTGGGCGTCGCCGCCAGCAAGCCGCCGCAGAGGCAACCGAAATAAGCTCCAAGCCGAGCGAGGAAGAACCGCAAGGCAAGGAGAACGAAGACGAAGAAGAGGAGCAGTACGCGCAGGAATCCTCATCATCGTCCGACGCCGAAGACGATGATGAAGATGAGGAGGAGTACGTGGCGGAAGATGACGAGGACGTGGACGACTGAGCGCGAGTTATTGTCGACAGGCGCCTTTCGCGCCAAAATAAACCTGAACTCGCGCCAAAAAACGATAGGAGTCACAAACGATTGCAGTCTGGCAATGGAGAGGCGCAGCACTTTTGCGGTGCCCGCAGCGCCAGGCACGGATAAGGAGAACGTTAATCCGAACACGTTTCGCTACCTTCGCGATGATGACGACGCTGGTGCTGCCAGGTGGGAGATAGCTTCTTTTCTCATCCCAAGCTCGACCTAATCGTGTCTCTTCTACACGCGAATTTACAGGGAGAGCAAGCCGTTTCGGCAATCGCGCGCTTCCCGCTTGAGGTAAGAACTTCACGTTTTCGTTCTCATTACCCCACTTACTAATGTTAGGCGGGTTGAAGAGACGACGATGACACCATTACTCTCACGGGCGATGCACTCCAACTGGCTGCGTCTTCCAAATTGATCAAAACGCAAGAATTCACACCTGATCAAGGTGCGTGTACTCTTCTTTGCACCAAGTCTGAAGCTTACTTAAGGTGTTTGTGGTATGTACCAGACAACGACACACTCACACTCACAATCACAAGGGCCCTGCCGGAGGTTGCGCTTCTAGATGCTCTAAAGAGGCAAGGGTTGCTTGATGAAAGCAAGATGAGTACGACGTCGCTCACAGCAACCAAGGCGGAGGACCGCACCGCAACAAGGCATTGCTCTCCCGACACAGCGATCATCGGTGCTTTACAAAAACTGGGCCTCTTAGAGGCCTCGCCGCTTTTAGGACACAGCGGTACGCTTTGTAGCCTACTAGCACTTCTCAGCAGATCGCCTGACAGGTGTGCATTTTCAACCAGAAGACGAAACCGACACAATTACGTTGTCTTCAGGGATACCCGAAATGTCACTCTTAAGCAAGCTATTCAAGCAAGGCTTGCTCGACAGAACCAGTACGCATTCACCTCTCTTGTCATCTTCTTCTGTAGGTGGCTGACGCCAGCGCCGTCATCCGCTTCCCGTTTAAGACTCGACTTCGGAAGAGAGAACCGATACAATCAGCGTTCGGGGTAGCACGGAGATGTCCATTTTAAGCAAGCTCCTCAAACAGGGGCTGCTAGACACGACCCGTACGATCTCTCGCTCTGCGCACCTTACACGCTCGTACGGGATGTAACACAACATACGCTCACTGCAGGCGAGAAAGAAGACACGGTTACGTGGACAGCGGAAACGCCAAAGGCTGCTCTGGAACGTAGTGTTCTTCGTGATAGCTCCGATCAAGGTAAGCCAATTCCGCTCTGTGCTTCATCATCATGAAACTCGTCTGAGGCTCCATGCAGATATCACGGACACCATCACAGTGACTGGCCCTGAAGCCGCCCTTCTTGGTACCTTGCAGCAGTGTGGTTTGCTCGCCACTCCGCGACAGAGCTTGCTTGACAAAGGTGCGTCCCGGTTCCGCTTTTTTTTTTTCCTTGCACATCACCTCACACGTGGGTCATGATCACAAGAAAATGAAACAGGAGTCATTACGGAAACGCTCCCTGAAGATGCTCTTCTAGCTGCTCTGCACGATCAAGGTCTTTTAGAGGCTTCTTCCCGGCATTCGACAGGTATGTCACTTTGCCTTACGAGGGGACAGAACTGGCTGACTTATTTGGCGCTGTGCAGCATCTGACATGACGTTCACGGAGACTTTGCCTGAAGTGGCTCTCTTGCGCAATCTCTCGTGGAAAGGACTTCTTGGCAACTCATTCCAGCATACCCCTGTTGGTACTCGATACCTCTCGTGTTCCTTTCCTCTTGCTTATCGCTCACGACTACTACAGGCCCCAACGAAGATGACACTGTTGCTGTAACGCAAACTCTTCCTGAGGCTGCACTGCTTGACGCTCTGCAAAACAAGGGCCTCCTGGATGTTTCCTCGCTCCGGAGGCAGTCTTGCCGAGAGGACGAAGTTGCCGTGACCGAAACGCTCCCCGAGTCTGCGCTTCTTGCTGCGCTGCAGGAACAGGGCCTTCTTGATGGAAGTACCGCTCAAACGACCGGCAATGGTACGTGCTCCGGCAATTCATGAGGATTACTCTGTACGAGTTGTGCCTAAAATGGCCCACTCCTCCAGCTGAGCTTGCCGATACCGGCGATGACGACACTGGAGTGATCACCCAGTCATTGCCCGAAATTGCACTTCTTGAGGCGCTCAACCAACATGGCCTCTTGGACGTCTCGCGGCAACAGGCATCTTCTCTAGGTACTTTGCACTGCCTTATGCGCGTTGATGGTGGGTTCAACAGTTAATGTTGGAGCTTCCTCTGCAGCGCGAGTGAGTGCGGCTTCCATGCTTGTAGACGTGGCCACACCCAGCGACGAGTGTGCTCCTCCGGATTTATCGGTAATTGAAGGACCGGACCAACTTGGAGAGATAAGTCTGGCAGAAGAAGAGACGTCTCCCCAGGATTCCGACTGCTCGACGTTGATCCGCACTGTCATCGAAACCGTCGGCGTGCCAGCAGCGGCTTACAATAGGGGCAGAGAACTCGCCGTTGAGGATGAACCAGCGCCTAATTGCTCAGTGGACGACTCCGCCGGTAAGGGCGCCATCACCATTGCGCTAGAGGAGTCTGCTGTGCAAGAGGACGACGGTTCGTGGCCAAGCGCAGCTGCAGTCAACCTCTCTACAAGCTTCGCTGAGCCCAGCGTCATCGCTAAGGCCCCAGTCGTTCGCCCAAGCAGCTACTTCGACTCATCAGACTTTACGCCAATGTTCAACATTACTTCGGTCTCGGCCACGGCGGAGGAAGATCAAGCACTCGAGGTCTCTGCTACAGTCATCGAAGACTGCGAGGAAGCAGCAACGAATCGAGACTCTGCTGTTGAGGGCGAGAACTACGACGCCACACCAGACGATCCTGAAGCTGCCGAGACCCAATCCACACTAGAGTCGGCGTCAACAGACTACTCTGCATCGACAGTGGACGCGCTGCGACGAGAGCTGAAGGAGCGAGGGCTGAGCGTCAAGGGTCGCAAATCGGAACTCGTTGCGCGCCTCTCAGCAGCTGCGAGTCGCTACGAGACAGTAGTTTCGCCTGAGGCAACTGATTCGGCGGCTGCTGAACCTGAGGTGCGCGAGACTCAGGAGGATCAGAGCAGCGACAGCGAAGAACCAGCGACGCCACAACCCTGCAACATGACTGTTCAAGATCTGCGGCGGGAGCTGAAAGCGCGAGGGCTGGACTACAAGGGAAACAAGGCAGCCCTAACCGAACGGCTTGAGCGAGCTGTTAGAGGCGGAGGCGAGGCGACGACCATTCTACCCGAGGATCAACCCGAAGAACTCGAACCCGAGGAGGGTCGTTCGGTCGCGTCATTTTCTGAGGAGGACGTCTCGCATGAGGAACTCAAGCCAAGCGAGAGAACGATCGAGGTCGAGCCACTCGAGTCGATGAAGGTAGCCGAGCTCCGGATGGAGCTGAAGAAGAGGAAGCTGGTCGCGTCGGGACGTAAGTCCGAGCTCGTGGGCCGGCTACGGGCGGTTCTAGCTGCCACCCCAGCCAGCACCGGAAGCGAGGGCCCTACTGCTCCCGCCGATCCTGCGTTGGTAGACGCACTGCCTGAACTGCCGCAGATTGGAGAGCGGCATGCCGAGCCCGACACCGACCAGGAGCTGAAAGCCACCGCGACTGACGCAAGCGAAACGGAGGCCAGTGATGAAGAGGGTGAATCCGGGGGCGACAGCCCTGACCAAACAATCGAACTCAACATCGAGATGATGACGGTTGAGGAACTGCGGCGAGAGCTGAGGAAGAGAAACGTGACCACCAGTGGGAGGAAGCAAGACCTCATCAATCGACTGCGTCGTATTCTCGAGGAAGAGCAGCACGCCGAGCCTGGCGCGGATCTGAAGGCCATCGAGACTACTGACGTCGACGAAGAGGTGCCGCAGGCTGTGGAAGCTTCAGCAAACGATGAACCCGCGGAGGAGGAAGAGGAGGAGAAAGAGAAAGAGGATAGTGATGACTCCCACAACCAAATGAACTTCACTGCGATGAAGGTCGACGAACTGAGGCGAGAGCTCCGGAAGCACGATCTGCCGACTCACGGGCGAAAGCTCGACCTCGTCAGCAGACTTACCAAGGAGAGCAGGCGGAGCTTTCTTCGGAGGAGAAACCCCGTGAGGATGAGGGCGCTGCTGCCACGCTCGATTCCGCCCAGGCTGCCACCTCCACGGATGATCCCGTTCCGGAGGCCGCGCAGCAAAGCGCCCACGAGACGCAAGACGTGGTTGAGGCGTCGGCGCAAGTGGCGGCATGCGACAGCGAGACCAGTGATGAGGCAACACCACAAGCAGCTGAGGCCCTTGAGCAAGTCTCGAACGAGGAGAACGAAGACGAAGAGGCGGACAACGATACCGTGTTAGATCCGCAGTCCATGAAGGTGGAGGAGCTGAGACGAGAGCTGAAGAAACGCGGCATACCCACCACTGGGCGTAAGGCAGACCTCGTCAAGCGACTCCTCGCCAGCCTGAAACCTGATACTGCCACGGGCGAGGCAGTCAAGAGGTCATCCTCAGCCACTCCGGCACGATTGAGCACTCTTGCGAAGCCAGCCCGGTCGCTGGTTCTCACGCCTCGCAAGATTACCACGGACGAGCCCAACGAAGCCTCACTGAAGAGCGTCCCGTGGCCGCCAATGCCCGAAATCGAGGCTCTCGACCACGAGCAACTGATCGTTGAGGTCAAGGAAGACAGCTTCGAGGCTGCACCCAACATCAGTTTGAGAGATCAAGAAGCAGACGAAGAGGAGGATGAGGAGGAAGAGGAGGAGGAGGGCGACAGGGATGCTCAAGCCGAGCCAGAAGAAGAGGCTTCAGTGGCGGTGAGCTTCATGGCGCTGCCAAGCGCCTCGCTCGAGCCTGCTCCGACTGCTGCCCATAGCAAGGCCTCGCCTAAGCTGCGGTCCGCGGTTACGCGGCCGAGTAGCACATTCAATACCACTAGCTACAGCTTCATGGCCGATGCTACAGATTCGGCTGAGGCCGGTCAGGGGTTGCTCTCGGATTCGATCCTCGACGTGAGTGCAATTCGCGGTGACCAAGACGATGTGGACGAGTTTGTCTGCGCCAGCCGGGCCGCTGACGCATCACCTTCAATAGCGATGAGCTTCAAGAAGCCTAATGGCCGTCCACGGCCGAGCCGTGCCACTCGAGCGCAGTCTTTGGCCTCCTCGCCCAGTGTCAGCTCTACACCTCAGCCGACCGAGCGCAGCGCAACAACCTCGACCGCTACCACGTCATGCCGCCAAAGCACTGGGGACCGAATGTCCCCGTCAGTAGCCCTGAGCCCCATCATCGCCCATCACGCTCAGCCAGCAGACCACACCCTAGCACCTTCCCCTATGGAACCGGCCTCGTCTCGGGCAGCTTCATCGCAGTCGCTGTCGGCCGCAACACCCATCAGTACACCATCATCATCGTCATCATTGCTGTCACGGACGACCCACGGCAGGTCGGTGTCCACCGTGAGGCGCAAGCGAGTCAGCACTTTCTGGCCCGAGCTGCCCGCTCTCGATAGGTGCGCTTCGGTCCCCAATCAGTCTAAGCAAACGCAAGTATCCTTATGATATCCTCAACCCACGCATGCAGCCTCGATGACGAAGTGGACGAGCAAGTGACGGGACCCACCAACGACTGCCATTGGGTGCTGCCCGGGAGACTGCTGGTCGGGGACTATCCCGGGTCGCGTACCAACAAGTCAGTCGACGCGGCCTGCGTGACCGCCCTCGTTCGCGCCGGTACGTTCAGCAGCCAAGCCCCTGTCACGTTATTGTTTCTTTCATCTTCGCTGGGCGTGCTCATCGGCAAGTGGCCACAATTGTGGCGGCAATTTGGGGTGCAGGCGCGTGTACGTTCATCAACCTCCAGACCAATCCGTCGCAGTACAAGATGCTCGGCCTCGACTTTTGGTCCTACAAGCAGACGTGCCGTGAGTTGGTTGCGCAGCGCATCCTTCGGCCGACTCGCCCGCTTCAATTTGTCCACTTCCCCGTAGCCGGTGCGAACGCGTGTCCTCTTTCTTCCCACCCACCGGTAAAACGCGGCTGGTGCTGACGCTGCAAGTGGACTGGTCACAGAACGCGTGAGCGAGAAGGTGATGTATCGGCTGCTGCAGGCGCTCATCGACCGCATGCGAGCCGGCGAAGTGGTGTACCTGCACGGGGACCAAGGCAGCCCTGTGTGCTCCCTTATCAGCGCCGCTCTTCTCTGTACGGACGCGTTCCATTTTCTCCCTTTCTAATCACCTTTAGCTGCCGCTCACGTCTTCCTCCACAGGTCTCCTGTACGAAATGAGCGAAGCCGAGGCCGTGGAGCGAGTGGAGCAATACGAAGCCACGCACCGGAACTCCTCCGCAGCGCGTGCAGAGGCCAATGAGGACAGTGAGCGCCACGAGAGGATCGTCGGTCTGGCCGCGCTCCTCACGGCCCTGCCCGACTACATGGATCTACTGCGCACCCGAGACTAATGACCCGACCATTCTGTAGATAAACTCCCACTTACTTGTGAAGTGGCCGTGTTCATTGTTTATTATTCTCTCGTCTGTACAGGGCAGGGCTCACAGCTTGAGGCTCTGCAGCAACTTGAAGGTGAGGAGGTAGAAGGCGAGGCCGGCCGGACCACTCCACATGGTGAGGAAGAGGCAGATGGCCAGAAGGGCCGGGTGCATGTTGTGGCGCCCCTCCCAATAGATCCATCGCCCGACGAAGAGGTTCAGCGTGTGGAGGTGGAGGTCGAGCGAGTGGCTGGCCGCCAGAAGGTCGAGCGCGTCGGTGCCCAGAAGCACGCTCGAGTAGGTGGCGTTGGTGGCGGCCGGGTGGAGGAAGAGGTCTAGTCGGTGCGGGTACTGTGGCAGCGCCGAAAAAGTGTAGAGGAGCAGATGAGGAAGCAAGCAGAAGGGTGTCCGCAAGAGCTTGATCGTGAACTCCCAGTTGGGGAGAAGAATCATCATGGCCCACAGCACCATCGTGTAGACGGTGGCCGTGACATCCACAAGACTCATTTCAGGAGACAGCAACATATGCTGGCCCAGCAAAGGGGGAGACTGCGTAACGGTCGCCATTGCGAGCAAAAAAGAGAAATAATGGTTGCTGTGGTTCTTGGCCCGTTGGGTGAGTGAGCAAAAGCTCGCAGACCTCGAACTCGCCCGGACCGTACGGGGCACCAAAAGCGGCCAACAGAAGGACGAACAACCGACACAGTTCAGTCTGAATTTCGCTCTGTTTAATTCGATTTCTTGCATGCTTTGTACAAATAATAAATTGAAAAAAAAAAGACAAGCTGTGTCTTTCCGAAGCCAGTTGGGGAGGTGTTTCCGTTTTCTTGTGCCTCATGTCCAGACCAGATCCGCCTGAGCTGGTGCCCGAGCGGTCGGATCTCTTGCCCGCTTGCGGTCATGTCAATCAGGAATCTTGCCAGCGCACATCTGGTACCTATGTACGGCTGAGAGCGCCTGCAGTTCGGCCTCGTCCTCCTTGGCGTCCCTTTCCTCTTCTTCCTCCTAGGTAGCTCGACAGACAACAGGGTTCGTCAGCGGAACCCACATCGGTGGGGAACAGAGGCAAGAAGAAGCACGAAGCGCCGTACGGGTGTGAAGGGAGCCTCTCGCGATATTCGCAGGCAGGCTGCGAGCAGCTGTATTCGTAGCAACCACTTACACACTGCCAAACAGAGCTGTTCACACCGAAATATGAGCCACTACCAATGAACTCAACAGCCGGCTGCTGAGCAGCAGCGTGCACAGAACAGAGGCAGGCAGCGCACCCAGAGCAGCAACAGCGACGTGATGCTCCACCAGGTGCCCCAGGGGAAGATTTGCGAGAAGATGCGAGCCACGAGACATGCCAGCGGTAGCGAAATGAAGCCCACGCGCTGCGACACCGCGTAGTTGTTGTCCAGCTTTGCTTGGCCACCACCGGCGACTCCCGTGTCAGCTTTTGTGGCAGACAAGGTCCCCATCCCAGAGAGAGAGAGAGAGAGGGAACACGTACGCGGAGTCCTCCAGTGATAAAGTAAAATCTTTTGAAAGACTATTGGAGGATATCATACATCGGTTCCCGTTGGGTTCAATTCTTGCAGACAACTGAAGCGCTAAAATCGCTCCTCCGGCATCTTGTATCTTCCTCTTGTTTTCATTGTCAGGACCACAATGAGAGGAAAGGTACCTCTCGCTCCCGCCCTACCCCGCCCCGCGTCTTCGCTCTCTTCTCTTCTCTATTCTCTTGCAGCCGCTTTCTGCTCCTGCCCTCTCTTCTATCGCTTCTTTTGTCCTGCGTTGGTCCTGTGGTATTAAACCGTTTTCTTTTGGCATGTGTAGTGGAAGAAGAAGAGGATGAGGCGGCTTAAGCGCAAGAGGAGGAAGATGAGGCAGAGGGCCAAGTAAGCGGCCACCGCCTTGTTCTTCGTTCGCTTCTTCTGCAGCGGGCTCGCGTGCCAACGCGGAGTCGTCAATCGATTTGGGGAAAAATACGACATCTGAGAAACGGTGAAGGGCCTCGAAACGGCGGTCGAATCTTCGTTGGAGCAACGCGCGGGGATCGGTAGAGGAGAACCAACGTTGAACCTCCACATGCATACCTTGTACAGGGTATCCATAAAAATCAAAAATCCACTATTACTTTCGTCCTTAAAAATACTCAATTCCACCGTTCCTCTGGGGTAGTCCAATTCCTACTCAACGATCTGCACGTCCTTCGCCACACAACTCAATCTGCAGAGAAAAGTAGAGAAAATCTATTGCCACATCAATAAAGAACGTGCGGATGGACTCAAATGGAGCCACGGGCGGCTGGACGTCAGCCAAAGCCTTCCTTGATGCCCACTTCAAAGATGAGGAGTCCTTGATACGTGCAGCACCTGCACTACAAGAGCTGAGCACAAAGCACGCAGAATTGATCGTCCAGGTTCGTGTGGTGTTGTAGGTCGTGCTGCGAGCACACGGCGTGTTGTCTAATTAATTCATCTCGCTCTCCATCTGCACATGCAGCGGTCAGCAGCCGAGGAAGCCGCTCGGGCCGGCGTGGCGCGGACGCGCGAGGTAGCCGAGGCCGCCAAGCAGGAGCTCGTCCGCCTTCAGCAGAAGAGGGGTACGTGGCCGACGAGCCTCGTCGTCATAGCTTCATGTTCTCTAACCACATGCATGGTCTTCCAGCCGAACTGAGCGCCACACTGGGCCAGCAGCACCGGGCAGCGGCGGGCCAGTTGAGGCCCGAGCTCGCCCAGCTGCTGCGCCAGATCAGCCAGCTCCAGGAAGTGCAGAGCTACGTGCAACTGTTGATCCACGTCCACCACCTTCGGTTCGTCCTCCTCGTCCTTGTCGCGTTACGTGAAGACCCAGCGGCTCACACGCGCCCTTGCTCCTGTGCCGCGTCCTGCAGGGACCAGATTTACCAGACGGCCGAGAGCGCCACCAAGAGCGCGGTCGAGCACCTTCTCCAGCTCCTCACCCTCAAGACCACCGTGGCACGCCCACCAGCATCCGCCAAGCCGCACGTACCACACGCACACGGACAAAGCTCACCCCCAATCGTTCCCTCGTGTCGTGTGCAGAGCGCGCGCAGCTGCGGACACCTGAGCGGCCACATCGCCCACACGTTCGACCAGTGCCTCGCGGCCGTCGTCTCCCAACTCAAGTCGTGCGTGTGCCCCGCCCCGCTGGGCTTTCTTGCCGTGCCAACGAGGACGGTGATGATGACGGTGGTGATGGTGATGTTGATGGTGATGACGACAGGCGCGTGCGGGCCTCGTTCGAAGCCATCCAGTGGCCCAAGCTCCCGGCGACGTCGCAGCCGCTCAACCCGCCCGTGCCGGACGCGACCGCGCTGGACGGCTTCCGCCGGGCCTTCTCGCTCCTTCTTCTCGTCCAGCTCACGTACAGGCCACCGCCCACTGCGCCTCCTGTGCTTGGCTCACACGTACGCACGTACGCGCGGGGCCGGGCCAGGGTCGAGGGCGTCGGCAACGAGTCCGGGCCGTCGGTCCACGTCGCCTCTGGTGAAGGCGCTGATGGTGATGTCGGCGGCGGCGATGAAGAGGCCGTTGTCGGCGGTGACGATGACGACGATGACCTGCGAGGCGTGCGCCTGGACGAGGCGCGCCTGGGCGGGCGCGAGGCGGGGGCCTACCTGTGGGGCATCCAGCTCCTGCTGGACCCGCTGGTCAAGCGCTTCCGCTTCCACTTCATGGGCAAGCGGCCCACCAACAACCTCGAGAAGGTACGCCCGGGGAGTGTGCTGACGTGGCATCGCCACATGCTGACGTGGCATGGCGTGGGCTGGGCTGGTCCGTGTAGCCCGAGTGGTACCTGATGGACACCCGAGAGGTGATTCGGCTCAACAGCCAATTCCTGGTACAGGAAGTGCAGCCGCTCATCGACAAGAAGCGCCTGACGTACTACAATGCCAAGGTCTTTGTTGGCCTCTTCTTCTCTTCTTCATTTTCTTTTACAACTTTTCTTGGTGGCTCATGGAAAAGTTGGACCGATCAGACTGAGCTGGTGAAGGGGCTCATCGAGATCATCAAGGAGAAGACGCGACGCGACATAGACGCCATCTGCAGCGACGAGGCCCTCTTCGTGCACCACCTCAACGAGACGCTCGACTTTCACAAGGTACGCCACAGCACGCCACGTCAGCATGACACGCGCTCATGAGTGCCCGCACGCGAGAAGGCCCTGGTCGACTTGTACGACTATCCGAGCGAGCGGTGGATCGACGGCCGACCCAACGTGCCGACCGTGCTCGACCCCTACACCGACCGGCTCGACCGCTGGATCGCCCTCGAGAACCGCCGTGCGCCTCCATCTGGCCTTCCTTTCTCGTCTCTTTGAGTCTTGGCCTTGACCGCTCACCTGTCCCCTGCCTTCAGTGGCGACGGAGCACCTGAAGGCCACGCTCGAGCCCTCCGCCCACCCGTGGGCCCTGGTCCGCCCCCTCGCCATCATCATCGTCTTCATCGTCTTCGTCGTCGTCGTTGTCGTCGTCAATGTGCTCGTCGCTGACGACGACGTTCATGGTGATGATGGTGCAGTATTACGGGCTGGGAGGAGCGGTGGTGGGGCTGGCAGGCTCGACGGCGGTGGCGGCGACCGTGGCACAGGACCAGAAGCAGCAGCTGCTGCATGAGATGAAGCCCACGCGGTCGGCCAACGCGCTGGTGACCACGCTGGCCTCGGTCACCGAGCGCTACCGCATGCTCCCGCGCATGTCGCACCGCCTCCGCTTCATGCACGACATCCAGATCACCCTCCTCGCCCTGTACATGGCCAAGGTCGACCTCCACCCGCTTCTTCTTCTTCTTCTTCTTCTTCATCTTCACCTTCTTCTTCTTCTTCATCACGACGACGAAGAAGATGAAGTTGATGATGTTGTTGTTGATGGTGATGATGATGACGATGAACATGATGCAGGCGAAGGAGGCCTACGAGGACCACTTGGCCGAGCTGACGCGCCACCAGTTCGGGCCGGCGTGCGGGGTGGTCAACTCGCTCAAGTACTGCGCGGCGGTGCTCAAGGACTGGGGCGAGCAGCTGTTCTTCCTCCAGCTCCGCCAGGCCGAGCTCGCCCTCGGCGACGCCGACGACTACGCGATCGTCGACGCCCCGCTCGACCCGACCTCGTCTCCCTCCGAGGACGACACCGTCTCCACCGTTTTCGATGGTTTGGGCCTTTCCTTTTAGATTTTTCTTTTTTTTTTTAAAGTATTGATTGGAAATATTTTGGGATTAATGATCAAGAATGCATGGAATGTGCGTGCAGAGGTGGTGATGCACTACAAGCGGCTGCGGAAGGAGATCACACAACACGTGGTCGGGGTGGTCCTGCGCGCCTTCAAGACCCTCACCCACGCCCACCTCGCCGTCCGGTACTTTACTTCTTCTTCTTCTTCTTCTTCTTCAATGAGCGGACGTTGTGTTGACAATGAAGCGCTGATGGTGTCGTGGGGAGGGCGCAGGCGCATATGGAAGGCCGAGCTCGAGGCCGACGAGGCCGTGGAGGCCTCCATCCTGCCTCGGCTCGACCTCTCCCCCGGCATCTGCGACGTACGTCCATGCCTCCTCCTCCTTCTCCTCCCTTCATCTTCATTAACTCCACTCGGCGTCATCTTCATCATCCTCATCTTCATCATCCTCATCATCCTCATCATCCTCATCGTGATGCAGGGCCTGCTGCGGCTGCGGCGGGACATGGCCGAGCTCCACGCCCACCTGTGCGCCCCCGTCTTTGCTCAGGCACGGGCCTCCCCTCCCCCCCTCTTGTCTGCCGCCTTTTGCATTCTGCCGCCTCGAGCTCACACGGGCCCCGAGCTGAGCAGGTTTGGGAGCAAGTGGCGACGGAGATCAACGAGTTCGTCTTCATGCAGCTCCTCTCCCGGCACGTTCTCTCTCTCTTCTCTCTCTTGCGTCTTGACTGGGCCTATTGGCTCATGGAAGGCAACCTGTGTGGGCGTTCGTCCGTTCGTGCAAACATCGCGCAAGCAGGCGGCACCACTTCCACCGGGTGGGCGCGCTGCAGTTCCAGCACGACATGCGCGCGCTGTTCCTCATCTTTGGCGACTTCACGCCGGCGCCCCACAGTTTCTTCAAAGAGTTCGTTGCCGCACGCGCACGCGTCCTCCTCCTCCTCCTCCTCCTCCTCCTTGTTGGTCGTCCTCTCACACTCGCGCGCGCATATGGGCAGCGTGAAGGAGGCGGCGACAGTGCTGACGCTGTCGGCCGACGGGCGCGAGCGCGCCCGCGGCCTCTTGGCGCCGCTGTTGGCCACCTCGGCGGCAGACACACGCGTGTCGCTGTTGGCCGCACGCGACACGATGGCGACTGGCGCGCCTGGCCTCGACCATGACCATGATGATGACAACGACGCGGAGGACGGCCACCATCACAGCGGCGGCGAGCGGGGCGCCGTTGCGGCGGGCCAGGATGAGCGCGCAGAGGCCTTTGCTCGGCTCGGGCTGTTCAAGCTCACGCCGCGCCACATCGACCTCCTCCTCTCCCTTCGCATCGACGTGCCCTGACCCGAAGAACAAAAGAAAAAGATGAAGCAAAGTCTCTTGCATGAGCACGTGTCCCTGTCCCTAGGGACAAGACTGTTGCCACTGCTCATATGGCATACTTGATATCTGAAACTCCTGACACAAAGATGCCCATTGGTGCCCCTGATCGGGGTGAACCAGTTTCATATCATGTTGCTCCAGTGAGAGCGTTGTGAAGTTGCTGTGCTCACTTCGCCGGGGAAAAGTGTTGCGTCAACACCAGCAATTGCAACTCCTCTGTCTTCTTAGAGGTCCGCCGTGGCAAGTCTCATTCTATTCTGCAGCTGTCCACCGTTTCGTAACCACATGGCGCAGAAGACCGGCCTTTCGTTGTGGCTCGTCTTGTTGGTGGCCATCACCTTCACCTCGTTCAGTGCGCCTCCCCACCAGTGCACCTTCTTCCACACATTGAAATTCATGATTTATTGTCTATTGCCTACAGGCGAGGCGGCCCTGGACTACGGGTACCCGGATCGATGCTTCTTCACGGTGGGACAGTCCAAGTCGGGCGCATGGTGGTTCATCGATCCAAGTGGCAACAAGTTCTTCTCACTGGGCGTCAACGCTGTCACCTACTCAGGCTATAATTCCACCGATGGTGCGTCCCCATCTTCACTGTTGTTCAACAACTTAACGAAGTGTGGCCACCACTCACATGGGCGCAACTTTTCTTCTTGTAAAGGAAAAATGGAGTACTTGAACGCAGTCAAGATCCTCTACAAGAACCAGTCCAACTGGGCCGACTCGGCCGTGTCGCGCCTGAACTCGTGGAAATTCAACACGCTGGGCGGCTTCTCCGACTCGATGGTGATCACCAAGGGAATGCCCTACACGCTGAACCTAGAGCTGATCAAAGGATACAACAGCAAGTTTGTAGGGGGCAAGTTCCCCGACCCATTCGACCCGGCTTGGGAGACCACCGTGCGCAACCGCGCGGCCAGCCAGTGCAAGGCCGTCCGCAACGACCCCCTCCTCTTGGGCTATTTTATTGACAATGAGGTGCGTGTTTGGAGCGGCCCCCAAGCTCAACCTGCTTCGTTCTAAAGATGCTTGTGCTTGGCAGATTTGGATGGGCCCTCTGGGAGGGGCCAAGTGGTTGTTCTCGGGCACCATCCTGGACCAGATGCTGATCAACTTGAACAAGACCTCGCCCGGCCGCACCAAAGCCGTGTCATTCCTGAAGAGCAAATATGCAACCATCACGGCCCTCAACAAAGCTTGGTATGTCCCAACCTGCAAGTCATTCTTTAGCTTTTTTAACCAACTCCTCTTCATCTTTGATTACAGGAGCACCAACTACACAAGCTGGGACACCATCACCACGTTCCCAGGGGAGACGCCAGCGCACACAAACGACTCAGTTGCCTTTTCCTACATCGCCGTCTCTAAGCTGTTTAACGTAACACGCAATGGTGCGGACTCCTGCCTAAAATTCCCTCTTGACAAAACAAAACTCACCACACAGTGGCTTATGCAGCCATCCGAGCTTATGACCCGTACCACTTGATCATGGGGGTGCGCTTTGCCGGAAATGTGCCTGACCGGGGTGTGCTCAAAGCCACTGGCGAATACAATGATGTGGTCACGATCAACTTTTATCCAAACTCCGCCAACCCCACTGGACCAATCCCGTCCCAGTTCACGAACTGGCAGGCGTGGACCAACAAGCCTTGGCTCATCTCTGAGTTTGCCTACCGTGGCGCTGTACGTGACCCTCTCTCCCTTTTGTTTGGCAACTGTCCTGCAACTTTTTGTGCATCACAGGACTCAGGACTGCCAAATACCATTGGGGCAGGTCTCGTGGTGAAGACACAAGCCGACCGCGCCTCAGGCTACACCAACTACACAACGACCCTGGCGCCACTGCCCTTTGTCGTCGGGTTTCACTGGTACCAGTGGGCTGACGAGCCCGCAACTGGTCGCATGGGCGATCAGGAGAACAGCAACTACGGCCTCGTGCGCATCAACGGTATGTAGAAAGGTGGTCAACACCAGACACCACTGACCAAGTCCTTGTCCTTTATTCTTGTCAATAGACAAAACGTGGCAGACGCTGGTGAACCAGACTGTCAAGGTGAACCCGACGTTGAGCGGCCTCCATGAAAAGGTCCCTTCAGGCTTGCCAGCGGCCAAGTGTTATCGTACAACCTACTTGACTTCCCACGTGCTTGCTCTATTTTCCATAAAAACAAACAAGGCTGGGACGTACAACTCCTAGGCACTCTTCCCTGCTTGAATTCGTGCTCTGGTCATGGCTGCTGTAACTCGGCCACTGGCGTGTGCTCCTGCGACACGGGCTTCAGTGGTGTGGACTGCTCCATTGATGCATGTACAGAAAACCTCCCCAAAAGCTGCCAAATCCTGAATGTTCATCTCAACTGACACATGTGTGTGTTGTGTGTTCTCTGGTGGCCTGATCTAACAGCCCAGGTCGTGGTGAACTCGTTTGGTACTTCACTGGACACCGACTTGTGGATGGCCACCACCAAGCAGTTCACCAACCAGCAGTTTTTCGTCAACATGACATCTGTGGTCTCCAAGCAACTACGGCTGAACCTTAGCCCATGCCCCGCCTGCAAGGATTGGCAGTTTGCCGCGGGAGGCGCCATCACCCGCTCCAAGAGCTGGGGCTATGGCGTCTACACGGCTCGCATCAGAGCTCCGCGGAACGCGGACGCCAAAGCGCAGCTGGCGGTACTGCTTGCACATCAACATGTTATGTTTTTTGTTTTTAACATGTTCTTCTTGTCTATGTTCAATCGAAATCACAGATAACCAGTGAATCCTCCCCAATGAGCGCCATCCTGATGCACATCAACCCAAACGGCTCCTCGATCAACTTGGACTACTACCGCAACAGCAAGTACGCGTTCCTTGGGAATGTCAAGCCAGCATTCACCCCGTCCATGACGTTCCACAACTACTCCATCCACTACATGCCCACCTACTTCTCCTTTTACGCGGATGGCAAGTTGCTGGCCACTTATAACGCGACCACTGCGCCGGTGGGCCTGCCAAACTCGACCATGGCGATCCACCTCTACATCTCGGCAATGCCGGCCGCTTCAGCAACGATGACTGACTCCATGCTGGTGGCTTCAGTGTCCTATCAACAGTCTGGCGGCACCAAGGCCACTTGCTAGTTGTCCTCTTCATGTTTTGTGCTTATTCTTGCATTTTTTTTTTAAATTCTTAGAAACATGTTTTACACCAGGACCGTGCCCACTTTTTCTCGCCATGAATGGTGGGCCGGTTGTACTCCTGGAAGCGAGGTCGCTCGGCTTGGCCCTGGCGGTGCCCGCTCGACGAGCGGCAGCAACCCTTCTTCTTGGTTCATCGTTTACAATGCTTAAAAGATCAAGTGTCGTTGGCGCACCCACCAAGGGTGTTCGTCAGCAACAGCGATGCAGGCCTCCTTGTCGGTACGCATGTGCCCACTGGAGCACATGTAGATGGCTTCCCGAGGCTGCGTAGGGGCAAGTCCATTCGTCCCAGGACAACCGTTGCCCGCCCACTGGAGCAGGGCCAGGTGGCCGTCTCCAGCAGCATAGGTGGCTTCGGTGTTGTGGTCCCAAGGGCAACCATCGACCCAGGCCCACTGGAGCACCGAGAGCCAGCCCTGGCCAGCGACACGCCCCGGAAGGTGACGTGCACTCTACACCTCTGCCGTACTCTACAACTCTTGGGCAACCAATCTCCCCGGCCTGCGAATGCACAAACGCGCTTCACGGCATCGGCCCATGTGCGCGACACGGTCCATGACGCGAGTTGTGCGACAGGTTGAGGTACTCGGTTTGGTTGGGGCAGCCCCTCGGAGATGAGCTTCATCCCGTCGTCAGTGATCTCCGGCAGGTGGCCCAGCGACAGCGACTTCAGGTTCGGGTACTGCACGACTGCCGCGCGCCGCCGAGCCGCTCACGCCCGATGTAGGATGACGTCGACGTCGGCGTTGACGTTGATCACCATGACCAGGCCCACCAGACCAACTAGTTGAAGGGGGAGCACAGGCTTCGGTGCGCTGTCTTTAGGCCGGCCCCGCGACAGCGGCAAACACTTCTTCCCCTTCTTCTTGCTCCATTTTGTCAAATTGCTTGGCGGTGCGTTCAGTGGACGAGGAGAGCGCCAAGAAAGGCTTTTTTCTTCCTTTTTCACAACACCACTACCGGTTGTCGTGCTGGAGGAAGAGGTAGAGGGTGTGTGAGAAGGCGTTGGCGAGGGGCACCCGCAGGAGCGCCGTCGTGAGCGACTTCATGTTGGCCGCGCCCCAGTGGAACGACTTGGCGAACCCATGCCAGAACGCGTGGTTTTCTGCACGTGACCATCACCAAGCAGCGTCAACAACAACAAGAAGAAGAGGCCAACGAGGAGAATGATGACGAAGAGGACGAACCCAAGTGCTTCTGCCTGTACAGGCGGGCGCCGTCGAACGGGTAGGATGCCACCATAGCGGCAACCGACGCCGTGATGCTTGTCACCGAGTTGATTGCCACGTCTTGCGATCGTGTAGAGGAAGACGAAGTAGAAGTAGATGATGATGGTGAGGAAGAAGTGGAAGAAGTTGAAGAAGAAGAGTGGAAGTAAGCCGCGACGTGTGGTCGGAGGAAGAAGTAGAGCGGGAAGTAGGTGACTGACCAGACGGTGTCGCGGCTGATGACGGCAAGACCGCCGCGGAAGAAGCCGCGTAAGCCGTAGTGGTGATAGACCTCACGGCACACGCGCCCGACCGTGAGATCTCGCCCGGTCCCGGCTTGCAGAGGCACCTTAATCACGTTGACAGGGCTTGCAATGAGGCCTAAGATTATCCCCACACCGACAGCTGACCCGAACTGGCTCTCGGCCGCCGTGTAGCCTGATGAGGTAGGACATCGTGGAGGTCAATTGGTTGCTGATTATGGGACGCATGCAGAAGATGGCGCAATACACGAACCGCGATCGAGGAGTACATGCTTAAGAACCTCTTGAGTGGGATAGAATGCCATCTGCTTGAGCGCTGTCGTGCAGATATTGAACACCACGCCATTCCAGAAGCTGCGTTTCGAGCCAAGCTGGCTCATGTCCACGCCATCGCCCAGCTTGCGGCTGTGAAAGAAGTACCTGGAGGGCAGGCGTTACAGACATAATCTCGGACGAAAAAAGGTGCCATTTGCAGCCCCCAAATGCCTTACATGAGCAACTTACCGAATTCGCAAAACATCCATGGGGTGAAAGACAGCAGCATTGGCCACTCCAACCACTGTGCCGTTGAGATACATTGAAGACAGCTCAGCTGCTGTAAAATGCTTTGAAATTCGTCGCCATCGTCCATTTTCTTTCGCCCTCTCTGCGCTCGACCCTCCATCGGTCGAGCTTTCCATAGTGAGAGGCGGGCCGTCCCAATCTACCGGCCTTTGAGAAGATGGCGGTGGCGCACTGAATAGAGAAAAGCTTGAATGTGGCCCCTGCCCAGGCGCCTTGATGTTTGTTCGTTAATATGAAGAAATTCAAGAAAGTATAAGTTTGATTTACTCGCACATTCCTGAAATATTTGTTATGCTTAATGTGGTACAGCCACCAGCGCTGCTGTTGGCGCGGAAGCTCTGTGCTCGACTTGTGTGGCCACCGACGCGGTCGATGACGCCGAACCACCACCCCCTCGCGGGCTAGATGATCGTCGCTCCTCATCCAGTCGCCGCTGCGCCTGCTCCTCAAAGTAGGTTGTGACTCGCGTGACCACCGTCCACATGATGGCCTGGCCTGGCGCCAGTCGCATAAGTCGCGGCACGAGCCCTTTCCACAACGCAAACAATCCTGCAAGCACAGAGTCACGTTTCAGAAAATGAGCTCATCAGTCCTGGGCTGCAGGAGAGAATGATGAAGATGATCGTCCTACCCTCTTCCCGGTAGATCGTCCTAATGGTGCCAACGACGCCCCGGTATTTGGGCGTCTGGCCCGGCTCGATCCTTTGGCCCATGAGCCGTGTCTTGATGACGTCCAGCGGGCAGTTGAGGCACGGGCCTGTCGCACACCAACGATTTAGTATTTTAATTTCTAATTACAAAATAAAATAAAAAAAGTGGGATAATCGTACCCATGGCGCCGGCGATGCCACCCGATATCATCGTCTTCCACACGGCAATCTGCTTTCCCTCTTCCTTCTTCCAGGCCCACTTGTTGAAAATCCCCACCACCTGCACTCACAATTTATCATTAAAATTTTCCATATTTTTATTTTAAAAATAAAATAAAATAAAAGCTGAGGGTAAAAAAGAAGAAATACCATGAAGTTGCAGGCCTGGTTGGAGCCGTTGCGGAGGGCCGTCGGCATGACGCCCTTCCAGAGGGCGCCCACGCCCTCTTCTCTCAAAATTGTGACGGCGGCGTGGAGCGTGTTCTTGTACTTCCGGTTGCGGAAGCCCTCCTGCTGCTGTAGCCGCGTCTTGATCACCTCAAACGGTGTCACGATGATGAACGCCTCAAGCACGCCCGCGCACAGTCCTGCCAGCATGAAAACGCATGCGTGATGAGCATGATGATGGCAGATGAAACACTACATAGATAGTGGCGATGAACGGCGGCGAACCAGAGCCAAAGTTTTTCCACATGACCATGGCCTCGCTGGGCTTCTTGGCCTGCGCCGCTCCTGCAGCAGTCCCGCCGCTGGCGGAACTGCCGAGAAGGCCGCGGAAGAAGGTGAAGCTGCCCATGCGCAGCGCGTACTTGAGGGTCAGATGCGTGACAAAGGGCGTGAGACCCTTGTACAACGCACCTGCGCCCTCCTCCCTCAATATCGTCCTGCTGCAGTACAGGAACGAGTTGTGATATCGCCCCGTGCTGCACGCCCACCCACACGGCGTCAACATCGCCCAACAACAAGCTGATGAAGATGACGGACGGAGAGGGGCACCTGTCAAGCTGGAGGCGGGTCTTAGTGACGTCAAGTGGCTGGAGGAGGACGGCCTCCATCGCCCCGCCGAGCGAGCCGGCCAGCACCTGCGTTGGATTGGATTTGCAATCAATTAAAAATCATAAAAATAACAGAATTTAAAACTTGAATTAAATCGCAAGCTCTAAAATAGCGAAATTCGAAGAAAAGGTTGTGTGCAGGGCGATGAAGCGAATGCGGGGCGGGGGGTGCGTACTTTAACCCAGGGGCTGATCAAAGCTGCAGCCTTCTGGGGCGTTGCTTGTGCATCGGGAGCAGTCCCGCGCGGCGGAGCAGGAGACGCAGCGGCCATGTGTGTCGGTCTGGGTGAATCATTTGGTTGAATGAGATGAAACGTGGATGACGCAACGCAATACGGAACACGCCTCCGCCTCTTATGTGCTCATCCATCCTCCTCCGATCCATAGAGGCCGCCAGCAGACGTGCCCGTACGACGAAATCATACCTCTTTTCACTATCAGCTGACACCAAATTACGGCCTTCCAATTGAAGTTGCAGCTCGGGTGGCAGAGGCTGTTGAATGTAAAGAGCGCGCAAGCGGGGCACTGCCGCCACGTGGAGAAGACTTGGCCTTGGCTTCCTCTTTGTGGAGCTCTTTCGGTCTAGGCCCAACGTCCCAACTCGATTTGTCCTTTTCGTCATAGGGCAGAGCAGAATTCGTGCACACCAGATTATTGGCTAATTCACACTTATGGGAGCCGCCGCTCGTCTGGGCTTTGCTGCTTACTTACAAGTTGGCTCGACGCAGGTCGGCGTTGAACAGGTTGGCGCCCTTAAGCCGCGCGCCCATCAAGTTGGCATCTTGCAAGTTGCATTCGACGAGGCTCACGTTGTTGGGCCAGCGAAGGTAGACGTCGCGCAGGCCAGCAAGCGTGCCAGCAGGGTTCCAAAAGCACTCCAAACGCGTTCTTGTGCGCCCTTGGCCGAGCCGTTCTATGGTGGCAGTGTTGGTCTTGGCCGCAAAGCCCGTCCAACCGTGCACTACGAAGCCCGGGAGTTTGTCGCCAGGGACACACGCCCGGCTCCGAGAGGCCGCGGCGAGACCATTGACAGCGAGCAACAACAGCTCTGGGTTCCCCTTTGCAGACATCGGTGCCGCACAGCGACGAAGCAAAGACAGCAGTGTTGTGTTGGGCGGGGAACGTGGGTGAAGGCAGTACAGAGGACAAAAGCAACACAAGAAGATGTGGACGAGCCTGTGGACGTACGCCCCCACGCCAGAGCAGTTGGCTTTCCAAGAGAAAAAGAAGGCCTTTGCGCGCCAGGTCGATGCACTCGATCAACAGATTAACGATCAGCGTCCTGAAGACGAAGACGAAGAGAAACTTCGGATTTTTATGACATCAGCGGCAGCAGATGGAGGGGAAGACTCTTCTGCAACAGCGGCGGCAGATGGGCGAGGAGGCGCTGGACGAGTGCCGACTCTGTCCAGTTTCTCCATCATCCCGAGCGTGGAGCTGGACAAGGCGCTCAACGAGTGCTCAGGATCTCTGCAGAACTTTATCCTCAAAGTTGATTGGGCTCTGCTCTTCCCCTACCACGACGAGACCAAGATTGCAGAGGAGAAGGCGGAGCTCGAGGCCCTGCAGCGTAAGCTCGAGGTGGCGTACTACAACCTCATCGCCAAAGTGGGTCCGTACCGGCCCCTCGACCCCACGCTCCTCTCGGCTGCCCAGATCCCACAGATCGTCGTCCCTGCACTCAAGGTACCGAGTTCTTTATTTTTATTTTTTAAAAAGAAATTGATGATTTATTTTTCTTTTTTTTCATCGATTTGTTTCATGTAGGGCGGCGCATCTGGCGACCTACTTCCACGAGGGGACGACGCGACGGGACGAGGTCCAGCGATTCACCGAGGCCGAGATCAAGGCGCGGGGCGCCAACGGGGCCATCGCCGCAGAGCACTTTGTGGCCGAGCTCGCCTTCAAGTTGGGCAAAACGCCCAAGTATGGCGCCTAGGAATATCATCACCCTTGGAATTGAGCCTATTTACAAAGTAGTGGGGGCAGACACTGCCGGCGTTGCTGCTTGACAATAGATCCATACATGACCCGCACCAGTGCAGGCGAGCCAGGCTCAGTATTTGTTGTTGTTGTTGATGTCGTCGGGGGCGTGGGCAAGTCGTGATGGTCGTCATCATCTTCCTCCTCAGGGTGGCCCAAGAAGACAAACAACAAAAGGGACATGAATGACAGAAGCTTGGGCCAGCTCAATGTCGCCTTGGATACAGCTGGTATCACAGGTCCCAACCAAGCAGACTTGTCATGAATCTTTTTGATTTTTAACATTTGTTTGCTCTGAACCATAATGGGGGGAACTCACTTACAAATTCTAGAGTTTGTGACTTGCACTTTATAAAACCTGCAAAGAATAGCAATTATAATGAATTTCCAAGAAAATATGAGAAAGCATGCATAAAACAACAGTTTGTTCTTTTTTCTCTTTTGTTTTTCATTTTTTCCTTTTTTTCTTCTATTTTGTTTATTTGTTGGTTTGTTTTAATATTAACTTTTAAGTAATGAAGCAAAAGTGCTATGATGATGGAATTGCTTGTTGAAATGGTTAAAGTGAGTTTCAAGTTTGAATTTGCCCTTGTGGGGTGCAAGCAATGATGGGGTGTAGTCATGTTTGATAAAAATTGTTTGGCCATTGAACATGCTTACAGCCCTTTTTGGTCAGCTATAGGTGGGAGAAAAAAATTATACTGCTGTCTCCAATACCTCCATGACTGGTCTTATTGCTGTTGTTGCATAAGTATTTTGTTATCATTGTGTTTGTCTTTGCTTTTATCTTTGTCCTTGTCTTAGTTTTTGTTTTCATCTTTGTCTTTGTCTTTTTCCACTAGTAACTTGGTAGTTTTTTTCTTTCTTCATGTTTGGTTTGGTGGTTGTTTGATCTGGTGAGGTGTTGTCCTTCAACTAGCCTCCTGCATTTCATTCATCCAACAATTGTTATGTTTTGCAAATATAGTAAAATGGGCAGCAAAAACAATGAAGCCATTGTAGCATTTCCAAGTCACTATAAAAAGCAACATCAAGGCATGCTTGGTGGCAAAAAAGCACATTATGAAATCTTATTTGAGCAATGGAAAGATAAATGTTGATTGAAGCCACAAACATATAATATTGATATGAACTTGGGCTCATTTGAAATGAGAGGTCAAAAATGACTAGAGCAATTTTTTACAATCAAAATGTAAGTTAAGGCTTTTTTTTTT